>JAOXJP010190004.1:0-12274 GCA_025762735.1 Platanus orientalis | reverse complement strand
TAGGTTTCATGGCACTCCACAGACTATTCAAAATTTGCCTCGTCACTGTCAGATCAATCCATTGACTAGTCAAATTGACCTGACACCTATCTAGTGTCTAGTCTGTCTGTAGACCTGATTTTCCTAAAATGGTCTAGATCGATCTGCTAGTTGTCGGATCAATCCAACTCTATTGAAACTCGATTCTTAGTCTCTTGTGGCCTTCAACTTGTATCAGACTCCACTCTAACAATCTCTCACTTCGAGAATGATGCTTTCTCTTTCCGTCATCTAATTTATATTCATGTAATAAGACTTCTTCCTCCCTATGAATCTCTTGTGGCTCTACATCTTCATCTTTACTCATGAAGACCAACTAAAGCTTTGTTAAGCTCCAATTTTTAAACTGTCACTGTAACAACCCACATTTTTACTTAAAGAGTAAAAATGTAATTTTACTCTTATAAAGAAAAAATTGTCATTTCCCATATTTAATAGACCATATAGTGGTTTAAGAACCCATTGGACCCAGTTAGAAGTGTAAGACCCAAGTTGGGCCTCAAACCTATCGAGATCGAAAGGTGTCTCAACTTTCCATTTGGGGTACCTTCGTGAGATCACTGGAATAAATTCTAAGGTAATTTGGAGTCATTCTATACCTTAATAGAAATATCTAAGAGTCTACTTTCCATAAAAACAAACGGTGTGTACTTATGAGTTTCTTAGAAGAAGTTATGCTCATTTTATTACAAGGTGTCTATGTTGACAAGTTTATGTATTTAGGGTAACTTCCAAGGCCCATTTACACCAATACTGAGTGAATTATGGTTCAAAACATATACCCATAGAAAAATCTTGAAGTCTAGTTTCCAACCCAATAAACGGTTCGTAAAAAGGAGTTTTCTATAAAAATTTATGGTCATTTAGTGCGAAGGGGTCAAACTTGGAGAAATGCATCCAGATGGATCCGACCCGTGCTCAATGGATCAACACTTAGTGGATTAATCCGACCACTATCTGGATCGATTTGGGATCTCAGATATTTATAAAAAAATTCCCAAAACAATGCCAGATTGATCTGGTATCCATGCAAATTAATTCGATACCCCTTTGGATCGATCTGCACCCTCCGAATTGATCTGAATTGACCCATATTACATTTTTTTGAACCAAAATCAAATTTTCTTTGTTTTGAAGAGTGTGAGACCCTTCCAACTCAACTCAAAACCCTATAAATAAGATAAAAAAACCCTAATGACCTCATTTACATTAAAAGGGGAAGGGTTAGAGAGGTTTAGAGGATTTGGGAGCTAAATGTAGGAGTTCTTCCCCAAATTGCATAAGTTTCACTTTCAACTTTGAAAATCTTGCTAGAATGGGTAGTTTTCTTTTTGAATCTTCTAGTTCTACTTGATTTATGTTATATCTACATCATTTTATAAAGAATAAAGGAAATGACAAGGAGATTATTCTCAAAGTAGTTATTCAAAATTTGCTCCATTTGGGTTTGTTTTAGGTTATTAGAAGTTTTGTAATGGTGAAATATTGATTCTATGCATATTTTCTCATATGTTTGTGAAACCCTTTGCTAGGACCTTAGAAACCCCAACTCTTTTGGTGATTTGTGATGAGATTTTGTCATATTATGCTAGAATCTTATAAATCCCTAATTTAATTTATAAAAAAAGTGGTTTTACATCATATATATATGTATTTCCTTAAAATATTGAATTTCATGAGTTTTGAAAATATGTAAGTTAAGAATCTATGAATCTATAGCCTCCATGATAGTTATTAATACATGAAAAACTTGATATTTCATGAAAAATATAAATACTTGAATTACAGTTGAGCATCTCTTAACATATTATTGTAAAAATGAAGAAATTGATTTTGTTACATCTGTAGGAATTGATTATGATGCATGTTGACTTTTACTAGAATGAAAATTGTTAATGATGACATTTAAATTTCTTAGGGATTGTTATTGAATGATCCAAATGAGTTGTGAGTTAGAATTATGAATGTTTTGAAAACATGTGTAATATGATTATTGTTGGAAATCTCACTTGGGCTAAGTGTGTTGATTATATAGTGTTTAGAAGTATAACACGCCAAATTTTATGATTTCTTGTTGGATAAGTTAGAAATTGATTTATTAGTGTTGCACATGCTTCTAATCATGTTAGCAAATGTATGACATATAGTTGGTTGCCTTTTTATGATACTAGTGAATGCCTATAGTGATAGATTTCTTCTTTATTACTCAGATAATGAATGTAACATGTGAATAATATATATTCTTGTATTATGATTAAAAAATGTTCATATAGTGATATTGAAATAAGTTGGTCATGAACCAATGAAGAGTGAAATGGATAAAGAATCAAGAAACATAAAAGAAGATAAACTAAGAAGAATGTCAAGAAGTAAATGTCAAGGTTTTAAATGTCAAGGTGTAAGGGTTAAGATATAAAAGTCAAAATTTAAATGTCAAGACGTAAAGGTTAAGATCTAAATGCCAAGGCATAAAAATTAAGATACAATAGTTAAGATGTAAAGGTCAAGATCTAAATGTCAATATGTGAAGGTCAAGATGTAAAAGTCAAGATCTAAATGTTAAAATGTAAATGTCAAGACCTAAATGTCAAGGTGTAAATGTTAATATGTAAAGTCAAGTTATGGTTAAGGTCCTGCCATTAGGGATAAATACAATGTGCAACTTCCTATCAAGGTCCTTCCATTAGGGATAAATATAATGTGCAATATTTTATCAAGGTCAAGTTATGGTTAAGGTCCTTCCATTGATGATAAATACAATGTGCAACTTCCTATCAAGGTCCTGCCATTGGGGATAAATACAATGTGCAATACTCTATTAAGGTCAAGTTATGGTTAAGGTCTTGCCATTGGTAATAAATACAATGTGAAACTTCCTATCAAGATCCTGGCATTGGGGATAAAATACAATGTGCAATATTCTATCAAGGTCAAGTTATGGTTAAGGTCCTACTATTGAGGATAAATATAATGTGCAACTTTCTATCAAGGTTCTTCAACTAGGAATATAATACAATATGTTAAAGTGAATGAAAGTGTAAGAAAAGTACAAAGTGAAATAAGAGTGTAAGTAAGTGAATTCAAGTGTATATAAAGTGTAAGGTAAGTGAAAGAAAATGATACCAAGTATTTAAGTAAGCATGAAGGTCCCACTATTAAGAATATGAAACAATGTTAAGAAATAAGAAAAGGTTCATAAGACACATAAAATGGGTGAAACCATAATAAGAGAAAAAAAATTTATGACAAAAAAAGAATGTTCAAGGGAGAAAGAGAAGCATATAAGTTTCAAGAGTAAATAAATTTATAAGTCATGTAAAGAAAGAAAAGTATTAAGATAGGAAAATAGGGATTTAGAATGATATACCCCTAAGTGGGATGGTGCATGAGTAGTGACTGCCATTAGGTGAAGGGACACTAGTTGTTTAATGATGATCGCCATTAGGCGAAGGGGCACTAGTTGTCTAGTGATGACCGTCATTAGGCAAAAAGACACTAGTTGTCCAGTGATGACCGCCATTAGGTGAAGGGGTTATATATTTTTTCAATGATGACCACCATTAGGCAAAACGACACTAGTTGTCCAGTGATGACTGCCATCAGACGAAGTGGCTACATATGTACCCAATGATGACTACCATTAGGTGAAGGTTCACTAGTTATCCAATGATTACCGCCATGAGGTGAAGGGGCTATATATTTGCCCAGTGATAATTGTCATTAAGCAAAAGGGCTATAAACTTGCTCAATAATTCTAAGTACTTAATCACTGGGTCACATTAATAGGTGAACACGACCCTAGTGACCCAATATATTATTTATATGATACGCTATGTTAGAAACCTTTACATGGGTTATGTGATGTGATCTGTCAGAAACCCTTACATGGGTTATGTAATGTGATGTATCGGAGACCCTTATATGTGATGTTATGTGTCAGAGACCCTTACATGGGTTATGTGATGTGTTGTGTCATGTCGTATCAGTGACTCGTTTATGGTTTATATATGGTATGCAAAGTCGGAGACCTCATATGATTTATGTGATTTACTTTATCGAAGACCTTATGTAGTTTATGTGGTATGTTATGACGGAGACCCTTATGTGGGTTATGTGATATGATGTGTAGGAGATCTTATATGGTTATATGATATTGTAGGTTAGAGACCCTTATGTGGGTTATGTGATATGCTTGTTTGGAAACCTTTCATGATTTATTTACATTTAGATATGTTATATGGTAATAAACTATTGTGAAACACTTGACATGTGACATATAAATTCATAAACTATGTAAGAGCAATAGAGATGTATGATGGTTCTTGCATTGGGGTACAACTCAATGCTAAAAGAGATAAATGATAAGTGTTAAATGACAAATGAAAAGTGATAAGTAAATATTATGACGATGACAATGGAAACTAAGAAGTGATATGTGAAGATATAATGAATGATAAGTAATCTATGATGAATAATAAGTAAGATTGTGAATGATAAGTACTAAAGAAACTGTAGACTCGTTGAATATAGAACTAGAAGTTCATATGTCTTCTTATGCAAATGTGTTGTTATGCTTGCTTATTGCTTAAGAATGATGTATATACATAGTTTGAAATGATTTGTATATGCATATTCATATTATGAAAGTGTAGCATATGCATGAGGAATGAATAGAAATACTTATTGAGATGTACACTAGATATCTTCACTATGAATGGACTACGAAATGTTTACCATGTGATTATAAACACATATTGCTAGGTATATTGCTAATGATATATATGAAAAGAAGGTCATTAATATGTAAAACCATGTATATTGCCATATATAGATGTTAGAAGACCATGTGTAGGATCATGCATACATATTGCTATGTGTAGACATTAGAAGAATACCATGTAATCACGTGTATTTCCATGCCTAGTCATTACATGATAAGCCATGATGATGAATGTATAGATCTTATGATGTTTAGTAGATGATATATGTACACTAGCACATGCATACACACTAGAAAATGGTATGTGTTTTATATGGATATGTAATCAATATTTTCATACTAAAAGATTCGTGTTTTACTCGTCATGTTTTTATAATAGGTTTTGTGTACCTACTTATAAGCCGTGGATCTCACCCATCCATACTATTTTTATTACAGGGGAGGTTTAGTGCAGATGCGCTATTTGGAGTACCTTAAGGTCGAGAGGAAGGCATATGGTGAACGCTTTTCTTTCCTATTAGTTATAGTTCTCTCTAGACTCTATATTTCATATTAAACCTTCATTTTGGAATGTATTAAGATTAAAGTTTGACTTTTGAGACTTGTAGATTTATATTCGAGCTGTAGTGATGGGAGATGGTGATATGATGGTTAGTTAAATTATATATTATAGTTTATTTTCGTTACATCTTTAAGATTATGGTTAGATCTGATAGTTTGTGATTCTGTTGCTTATGCTGTTTTAAGGTTAAGGTTAAGTATTCTACGAAAATCACAACTTCAGGTAAAAGGCTTAAATTTATAGCCAATTTTGTATGGATCCTGTTTAATAGCAATCCGGTTTCACTGCCCAAATAAGGTAGTGAATTTTGGGGTCATTACGTTACAACCTTGGTAAACATGTCTATTGGATTATCATTTGTATGGATCTTCTCCAACCTCAAGACTTATTCCTCCAGCATAGATCTTATAAAGTAATACCTCCTATCAATGTACTTGGTTTTAGCATGAAAAACTGAGTTTCTTGTAAGATGAATAACGCTCTAGCTGTCACTAAATAGCCTTCTGTTCTCCTGCTTCTTTCCCAACACCTCAATCAAGTTTTTAAACAAATCAATTTCTTGTTAACCTCCGTTGCTACAATGTATTATGCTTCCATTAAGGAAAATGCAATTATCTTCTATAGTTGAGACACCCAATTGACTACTGTATCCCTTAAGGTAAATATATACCTTGTTGTATTCCTCTTGTCTTTATCTCCTAACAAATCCGAGTCTACATAACCTTGTAGCTGTACTTTATCCCGTTCAAAATTCAAGGTTGTGTTAGTGGTTCCTCTAAAGTATCTCAAGACTCACTTAACCACTTCTTAGTGCATCATTTTGGTTTTGCTCATGAATTTGTTCACAACTCCCACTGCCTGAGCTATATCCGGTTTAGTACTAACCATGGCATACATTAAGCTGTCAACCATTGAAGCATATGGAACCCTAGACATATAATCCTTCTCTTTTTCAGTCTTAAGAGAATCTTCCTTGGAGAGTTTAAAATGACTAGCTAGTGGGGTTCCAACAAACTTTGCATTTTGCATGTTGAATTTGCTAAGAACCTTTTCAACATACTCTGTCTAAGGCAACCTCAACTCATGGTCTTCTTGTATCTTGTGATTCTTATTCCAAGAATTTTTAAAGTTGCTCCCAATTCCTTTATCTCCAATTCATTTGACAACTACTTCTTCAAGTTGCTTATCTCACGTATGCTTGATCCAATCACAAGCATATCATCTACATACAAAAGTAAAATAATGTATTCATCATCAAAGGTTTTGTGATAACAACAATGGTATGCATGACATCTTCTATACCCATTCTTTGACATGAACTTGTTAAACTTGAGGTACCATTGCCTTGGGGCTTTCTTCAATCCATATAAGCTCCTCTTGAGCTTGCACACCATTTCCTCCTTGATGCCTTTAATTCATATCTTTATGGCTACTATATATAGATGTCTTATTCTAAATCACCATGGAAAAAAGTTATCTTCACATCCAATTACTCAAGAAGTAAATTTTGCACTACCACAATGCTTAGCACCACTCTAATGGTGGTCATCTTTACAATTGGAGAAAATGGTTCAGAGTAGTCGACTCATTTCCTTTGTTGACATCCCTTCATAACTAGCTTGGCCTTGTATGTTGATCTTGATTCCATCATGTTCTTCCTTCAACTTGTACACCAATTTGTTGTCTAGTGCCTTCTTTTCTGTTGGTAGTGGAACTAAGTCATATGTGAAATTTCTCTAAAGTAATCCTAGAAGGGGTGAATAGGATTTCTAAATTAATTTACCCCTTTTTCAATTTTAACTTGGGATAAATTTTAATCTTTTTAACTTAGCCCAAGTGTGTGTGTGCTTCAAGGTGTCTACTCAAGTATTTTGTTAAACAAGTGCTATGCAAGAGTAGTAGAGAACATTCACAGAAAGAGACAAGCAATCATATACACAATCCACAATAAGAGATCTATAGTGGTTTGGCACTAGGGCCTACGTCCACTCTTTTAAAGCTCACTATCAAGCTTAAGTATATATCATTTAGGTACTATTACAACATAGGTCAATATACAAACTTAACTATTTGCTCACAAACAAGTTAAACAACAACACTCAGTGTCTCTAGTGAGTGTATACTACTTTCGGTGTCTCTAGCATAGGTAGTCAAGCATTCGGTGTCTCCAGCAGAAGCAAATTAAGAACAATGATAAATATGAATGTAAAGTAAAACAAATATTACCATAAGATGGTTGATGTTGCTAGTTGCTTAAAGTGGGTGATCCTTGTTAAGCTAGTTTATCTTAGCTACCCACAAACTCCAAGTACTTGGCTCTAGTGCTCCTTGAGTTTAGCCAAATGTGAGTTTCCTTTATGAAAAGACTCACCACAAGTTCTCCTCAATAGAAATAAAGTGGTATTCAAGAGGAGAGAAAGAGAGAGTGAATCTAATGAAAGATGTTTGCTACTCAAGCTCAAAACTAGTGGGTGGCAATGGTGGTTTCCATAGTGGGGGATGCTCTTAATATAGTAAATTTTGAAGCTCTCTCTAAAAACAGCTTGATGTGTTGAAGTTCTTTACCCTAATGGAAAAAGTTTCCTTTTATAGGGTTGAGGATCACCCATGGCCTTTAGATTGGAATCTTTCATAAATGGCAATATTTGGAGCCTTAGATTTGAAAAATAGAGTTTAAATTTTAAAAAACTCTCCTTAAAATTCATGTTTTAAGTTTGTTCCAAAATTTTCCTCATAATCGATTGCTTGATCTGCAATCAAAGCTGTTTTTAGAAATTTCTCTCTAAAAACAGCTCACAATCAGGTTTGCAATCAATTGCTTGATCCCAAATCAATTTCAAATATGAGGATTTTGGTCCAAATCGGTTTCGCAACCGATTATGGCCTATGAGTTTTAGCCTTGGCAGTCTTAGACTGTGCCCAAAATTTGCTCACTATCGATTGCGTGATCTATCACCGATTGCACTGAAATTGATTGCTTGATTTGCAATCGATTACGATTCTTAGTTTTTCAGCACTTTGATTTTGGCACTATAGGGGGTCTGTCCTTGGGTCTTTTGCCTTTAGGTTTTGTGAGATACCTACCACCATGTCTACATTAGTTTTAAAGTATTAAAATGATATGCAATGCATGCTTTATACCTTTCTTAGTGTGGCAAATCTGAGGTAGTTTTTGATATCTTCTTTGGGTCTTTGGTTCTTCTTGTCTTCATGTCTTGAACTTGTGAGGGTATAGGACAGTTACAAGATACAAACCACTACATATTTGACCATGGGATTGACATACATCAACAACATGTCTGGTTTGTAATCAAGGAGTTCATCTCCTCATCCATGGAATGCTCTCACTTAATTCTTACATCAACCTCCAATGCTTCATCATAGTATTCCGATTCACCCCATTTGTCAACAACAAACAATACAACGAAGGATAAAATCTCTGAGTTGGCCTAGGTGTTCTTGAAGACTTTCTTAATTCTAGAGTAAGTGTTTGAGGCTTCATCTGCTAGTTTTCTTATGACATCTCATTGCATTGAACTTCTTGTTCGTAACCTTCAGAAATATCCTCAAGTTCCATAAACCCCTTCTTTCTTTGAAGTTCTTTTGCCTTGTCTTTATACATTTTTTTTCATTGAATATTACATATCTACTTCTAATGACTTTCTTTTTTTTCATGCCCAATGAAAGTGCACTTCTTCAACTTTGCATCAACTTGTTTCTCTATCAGCGTCAACATGACTTACCTCTTTTCTCATCCATGTTTTTTTAGGAAATCCACCATTTAATGGTATTGAAGGTCCTCTATTTATCAAGTATGCAGTTGTGTTGATCGCATTCACCCAAAATTGTTTAGATAATCTAGCATGCAACCTCATGCTTCTGGCTTGCTCTACAATGATTCTATTCATCTGTTCAGCTACACCGTTTTGTTGTGGTGTATGTGGTACTATATTCTCTTCTTTGATCCCTTTCAAAGCACAAAAATTTTCAAACTCTTTGTTATAGTATTTTCCTCTATTGTAAAACCTTAAACACTTAAGCCTTAATCATGTTTCATTCTCAACCAAAGCTCTCCACTTCTTAAATAAGTCAAATACATCAGTCTTACATTTCAGGAAATATGCCCACAGTTTTCTGGTTGCATTATCAATAAAAGTAACAAAATAGTAAGAACCACTAAGTAAATATACTTGAGCTGGTCCCCATATATCAATATAGTAATATCCTGCATGCATTAGAAGGGTAAAAATGTAATTAGTGAAGCTTGTCTCAGGCTCATTTAATAAACAAGCGTTAATTAAAGATCAGGTTTGGCTCACCGAGCTTAAAACAAGGCTGGAGCTAGCCCAGCTCTTTGATTATTTGACAGCCCTAGTGTTTGGGACCTAATAAAATGAACTAGAGGTGAGGGAAACAAAGATAAGTCTCGAAATTGTCAGGTCTTAAAGTTGTCCCAAGATTGCATTTAGGATAAGTTCATAGGAAAACCTGTACTAATCCTAAAATAATTTGAGTGTAAACCATGCACCATTTGAAATCTCTAGGAGTCTACTTTCTAAAGCCTTAAATGGTATGTACTTCAGAGTTTTCTAGGGAAAGTTATGGTCATTTTTCTATGAGGTGTCTGTGCTAAAAATTCAGAACACACAAGTCATGACGGGTCACGGATCTTGTGATCGTTCATGGATCTCATGATCAGTCACAAGGGTGTGATCAGGTCATGGGCATGAGTCACAGCTCTCGGGACTTTCTTAAAAGGAGTTTTGTAGAGTTTGTGGCCAATCACAAATCTCTTGATCGGTCATGAATGGACAGATCACGGATCTCCTGATCAGTCAGGATTGGAAAAACTGGAAAAAAAACATATACGGAATGACGTAGTTTTCTCTTATTTGACCCGCACACATGTAGGATCTTGTTTGTGACAAAATATAACCATTTTATGACCTCATTTTGGGTCATTAGACCACTTAGAATATAAAAGGAAAAAAAGAGAGAATTGAGAGATTTAGAAAGAAATATGAGAAATTCTTCTCCAATTTGGTAAGTTCAACCCATTCTTGAAAATTTTGATTATATTAGAGGATTTTCTTCTTTAATTTTCTTAGTTTATTTGATTTGATGTTAGATCTACACTAATTTTATAGAAGAAAAGTGATTTTCGAGATTGAAGTGAAGACACTTGGCTAGAAGGCTTTGGATTTGAGAAGATTGTAAGTAATATTACTTACGATGAGTGATGTGATGTATTTTCCTCTTGTGATTTTCAAATTATGTGATGTTATCCTTGGATCCTTTACGATTATTGAAAATCCTTGAATTCAATCCATTGAACCATACTAAATCTATGAATTCTAGCTTGCTTAGTAAGTATTTATTCTCTATATGCTTGGTATAATTCTTTTTTTCTTGCAACTTCTGAAAATTCTATAGATCCATGCATTGAACTATTGAATCTCGTTTGATCTATAGGTCTACACTTATTTTGTGAGAGATAGTTCTTAAACGTTGTGTGGACTGATTTCCTTCATTGAATCCTTTAGATCATATGAAAATTGATTTTACTCAAATGATTCTTTTGAAAATCTATGTGAAATTGTGAATTCTTCAAGATCTACACTATTAATGATCAAATTGATAGGCAATCAAGCTTAGAACTAACTCTAAGTGTAACAATTTAATATTCCTCAAAATTTTATAAATAATTATTATTTTTGAAAATTTTCCTAATTTTCATATTTCAAAACATTCAAACTAAATACTGCTATAATTTCTTTTATTCCCTAAAGGGAAATATATTGAAATCAAAAGTCTTAATCTTAGGGCAACGATAAATACATAAACTGTGTAGCTGGGATGAGGATGCTAAGATGGATGAGTAGTAGGATTTAAAAGAATCATAAATGAATGCATTTGTGGTAACTAAATGATAGCACCAATAAATGACAAGATGAGGAAAATTTGGTTTAGATAGTTGTATCATTTGCATGCAACAGATACCAATGGCTGCACCAGTGATATTGTGAATTTCTAAAGGCATTAAAAAGATACGGAGAAGGCTAATAATGACTTTGGTTGAAGTATTGAGGGAAGCCTTTAATACTTTGGATTTAGTGGAAAATATGACCATAGACAGAGTGGAATTGGGGACCAGAATGTATCTGACCCCAAGTAGTAAAAATTTTAAGTTTTGATTGAATAAGTTTGAGATTTATCATTTGAATAATGGTTAGCATGTCCCACAAGAAGTGCTGTAACAAAATTGGATAATACATGATGGGAAAATTCACAGTGCCCTAAGTTATGAAAAAAGTACAAAAACAAAAGGAAAAATAAAATAAAAATAAAAACTCCACAATTTTCCATATCTAAGGTCTAAATGGTTTACAATTGAATCATTGGAATACATATTGAAACTGAAGTCATTGCCCATGACAAAAAAGAAAAAAAAAGAAAAAAAAAGAAACTGAAGGGTCAATACGATTAAATCATTTGTATCTTTTTATCATTGAAAATGATGTTTTTTCGTAGATTAGTAGGGACATTTACAGTGGATGCGTACTCTCATAATCTATAATGATATTTAATAATCTTTTAATGGTTTATAAAAAATGGCAGTAATTAACATCACTCCATCAATGTATTTCATATACAAATTTTAAGAAATGTAGAAATAGCAGATACTGGGATCGTTTGTATATATTTTCTCTTAAAATGAATACTGTAAATCCTTTGGGCACTTACTTTATGCATAAATAACCTTCCCCTTACAACCACAAATTTATCATAGTTATTATAGTCTGACTCTAGACAGTCTCTAAACTACCACAAAGTGAAAGGTGTAAAATCCAAGTAGTTAGGATAAGGTTGTCTTGCGTAGAGTCAAATATATATATATATATATATATATATATATATATATATATATATATATATATATATATATATTCTAT
>JAOXJP010189993.1:0-12274 GCA_025762735.1 Platanus orientalis | reverse complement strand
CCATCCCATTGTGGCTACAAAAGCCTGGGAAACTCAAATGAAATGATTGCATTACAGGTGGCTGCCAAACGCAGCCTAAGTTTTTACCTTCTTCCTCGACAATGGGGATTCAATTCTTGTATCTATTGTGTGTGCAACACCCAAACTCTTATTCGGTGTTTAAATTCATACTATGATAATATGATCCAAGCAACAAATCATAGGCAGGTCTTGTTCTTTTAGTTCAAGCTTAAAGTGCTCTTTTAGTTACATATCACAGATTCTATCATTTATGAAATAGGGATAAAACAAGATCTCACAGGTATAATGAAAACAAAGATAGAAGAGTACCAATTTGACTGGGATTAGAAATCATCCATGTCCTTGAACAAAGTAACCTTCAACAGAACATCTTATTAGCTTCTAACTTCAAAATTGAAGTCTTTGCCTACTTTTACTGTGTTCAATCATCTTAAAGGTCAATTTAATAGCCTAATAGTTGGATTTTTTGATAAATAACTTGCTTTATTGAGAGGGAAAAAAAAAAGAGTATACAAAAGAGATTGAACGAAATTACAAGAGAATAAAGCAATTACAAATCACTTGATAAAGAGAGAAAATAAGCATGAATACCAATCCCTCGCGACATCATTTAAAGAGAGGCCACCGAAATCCAAAGAAGCCATAGCCCAAGAGGCCACCACCTCGAATCAGCCACTTCAACTGAAGACTTCCTTATTCCATCCAAGATTCTTTCATTTCGCTCCTTCCAAATGCTCCAACAAACACCATGGAAAATACCCAGCCAAAATTACTTACCACGAGGGTCAAGGTCCATAAGACATTTAAGCATTTAAGTTGTCCTGTTTCCATACCCTTAGCAAATTGGCTGAACATTTGACTATATGGTCTGATGGAATTCGCTGAAGACAGCATGACCATGTCAGATGCAGCACCTCAGAGTATTAAACACATGCCCGGTTCTGTTATGCAGGAGATCTTCTGTGTTAGGAAAAGGCTTGATAATGTGATGGCAACCATGGAAACTGATCAACAGTTCATAGGAAAGTTAATGGACTGATTGGCTTCAATCTTTTGATTAGGTTAATCTTTGACAAAACTTTTTAGATGTGGATATTATTGATTGATAGAACCTGATTGTGGTTATAGATGCTCATGACCATACTCAAGAAGACGACCAAAAGGGAAAAGCTGATAAAAGAGGCATAACATCATTGACCTTGTTCAAACAAAATATTTTAGCCTAAAACGTCTCCACGTCAACTATTCTAATTGTTTTCCACACACCAAGTTTTAAATGTTTACCTCTCACTTTTATACCCCCAAAAAAATGTTTACCTTTCACACCTCTTATTGAAGGTTGGATTATTTTCTTTAAGACTTTCAATATCCGTTAAGTTAATTACATGATAGTGTTCATTTATAGAGAATTAAATTAAATGTATAATAACAAATCAGAGATTATAGAAGAAGACCTTTGAAAATTTAGAGGATTACAAAAGCTGGGGTCTAAAAATTAAGAAGAATGCTATTTGAGCACGAAAAGAGGCACTTGGGAAGTATAACAACTTACGTAAATAATCGAATTGGAGGAACAAGTATATAATATCTTCTTCTTGATTTCTTGCTTGTCAAATGTGCTTTGCATGAGAGACAAACGATAGTCATATTTCCAAGAACATTGCATTATTGAGCAAAAACTGCACCATAAGCATATCATTTCCTCCAACAAATCCGTTTATGTCAACATTCTCGAGGCAATATAGTAGACAATCAAAAGACAGCCTTTGTGCTTCCTAGTAGCAATTGTTTGTCAGAGTTAAATATGTTAACTTTAAGGCAAAAGACTCATGGAGATTCAATTGCATATGATGCATATATCAGTAGAGTTAACCGAAGAGAATCAAGTGCATATCATATACATGTATCAGTAAAGTTAACTGAACATCAAGCAAATCATGCAGTGTTTAGTAATGTCCACCCAATCAAATTGCATGGGTTCGAACAAATCCAAGGTAAGAGTCTCCAAATTTGGGCAACTCCTAAACAAGCAAGATATTCTCAAAAATTCTTCTTTCACCAACCAAACCCTTAATCTTAAATCCTTATGTAGGATGTAGTGGGTAAACTTTCTAGCTGATTCAACCCTGTTGACAGAACCGTTGTACAGAAGAGCAAGGCATGAACTTAATAACTTAAGGCAGCAAAGACTTGTCTAAACAAGTTCAATTTAAAACAACAATAAAAATGAGAACCAGATTATATACCTGAATGCACCAACTGGTTAATGTTAGAGCCCTGACGTGGTTCAAATCCTTTAGTAGTGAACAGAGACACTTGTATTTTGCATCTAATCTGAAGGATAATAGATGCAGAACATATATGTTGAGCCGAAAAATCTGACACCTATCACACATACAATTGTTTACAGTTAATGTTCTAAGCTTTATTTCAGGTTTGTAGTCTAATAACCAGTGAGGAATATGACAGAACTCTAGACACAAGTTTTCCAAAACAGGGCATTTGGAGACTTCATCCCTAATGGAGCTATCTAGCAATACTACCTATCCTACATATAAACTCTAAAGCATGCTGAACACTGTAAAACTGAGGGTTTAAACTTGCAAAAGTTCAACCCCAACTCTCTCAATGACCTGGGTACAAAGAGGTGACAAGGCGAATTATATTGTTCTGCCAGATTAAGGCTTACTGCTACATCTTCAACATTGTAGTATTGCCTCAAATCTCTTTTCGGAAAGTTCGGTTCAAGCGCTTGAGTGTCGCTTTTCATTGCAAAGTGGACCCATTGGTCAATCCTAGAAGTGTATTTACAGTTGACATCATGTTGGAAGCATAGCCAAAAGTTCTTCAGTGTGTTGCCCGAGTGAAGGTCTTGTTCACAAATTTCTGTACTTCCGATCTGAAGAGAGTTGAATACCTTGGTAGGAATTAGGACCCAATCCCTCATCGCATAAAGTACAAGGTTCATTCCTAAATGTGTTTCTCACAATTAAATTGTCGTCAAGATTTAGATTTGGCACATTAATACAGTTGAACTTCCATCTTTTCGATACAACACTGGTTACCACCAAATCTTTGAGTGGTAAGATGGATAAAATGTAAACAAGAATACTTGGTGGAAAGTGGCTTATTAAGTCAAGATTTTCAGATGATGATGTTGATCTTTCTGTGCTCAGCTCATCAGAATTACAGCTTCCAAGGTTGTTGGTTGTGTCTCCATTTTCCATTTTGACTAAATTGTTGGTACGGAGGTGATGCTGCTTCTATGATCCTGCTCAAGGAATGGCTGAAAAAAAAGGTAAATAAGAGACTCTGTAAGCTAACCTTGCAGATTTCTTGAGCTAAACATTTAAAAGAATAATTGGACCCTCTGAAAATGGTGAGAGAAATTAAATTGTAGGTTTTTTTTTGGGTGGGCATGAGCCCTGTCAGCTAAGCAGGCACCTTAGTCCTGCCTGCTTAAGCTGGGAGCTGACTGCATCTAAAAAATTGTAGACCAGTTTGAGATTTGAATTTAATGGGGCCAAACATCAAATTGAAAGTACTTATTGCCCCAGTCAAGTGTGTATCCCTTGGCCAGGCTTGGACCTTGCTCTGAGATAGATTTGGGCAAATCTCAACTTGATCTGAGCATGGCCAATGTAATCTCTAGGGCCTTCTACATGGTAAGTAAAAATTTTATGGACTCTTGTGAAGAAGGGAATCTGGAAGGGAAAGCTCCACATGCACATAGAAGGACTAGAAACTGTGATTTAGATGAATAGATCATTAAAATCATCTGATGCATACCGCTCTATTAGATAGTAAAAAAAAAAAAAAGGAAATAGACAGAAAAAGAAGAAATAAAGGGAAAAAAAAACTACATTATAGATTGTCTATACTATGTCCCATGGATGAAGCTATTATGGGTTCATAAATTCATTATGAAAGACACCCTCAATATTTCCAACTTACAAATCAAATCAGTTTAACTGTCTAAAGAGCGCTCCACAAAAGGAAATCCAGGTTATCAGAGAGATTTTACTTACTTCAACAATGATAACAGAAGTCCATTTAGGAGGTGACATTAACTAAATTTTGGATTAGGATTGGCAAGATATGTTATAAGAAAAAGAACCTAATTTTTTTCAAGCAAAATAAGTACAAGCACTAAGAAGAACTGAAAGCAGATGAATATTGGGTTTCTGGTAAAACCTACCTACCTTTGATGGCAGTGATGTGGACAGAGAAATGACTCCACAATGTGCCTTCCAGGGTTAAACTCAGACAGGAGGGAAGAAGTGAAGACATAGTAGGAGAATTTGGAAAGGTTATGTGTTCACAAGGAAGAGATGATGCTCCTTGAGGTTTTAATAACAGTACATAGTAACAGCAGCGACTGTTGGCAGCATTTGGCCAGTGCATTCTATATATTAATGTTACCATCAACGTTGTAATTTATAAATAATTATGATGGTTACCCAACCATCATAATGATATTACTTTTTCTTATTATTAAATATTATTGATGTGGCCAACATTAGAAAAAAAAAATCAATAACATGTTGTGAAGAAAATTATTAACGACATAAGCATTGAAACAAACTACATCGTCTTACAACAGCTGGTACACCTTCGAAGTTTGAACATCAAAATAAATACCATTAATGTTTCAGATACACATGTACTGGTATTTTGGATTACAGCTCAGGTTGGAAACTGGCTTCCAGCCCTTTCCTTATAAGCTTTAAAGAGATTAATTTTTCATCAAGTTTTGTGATTTGTATGAGCAAGAAACTCATTTACTCAAATCAATGCACATGCCCATAGATTGCTCAATCAATGGGTTGCCTGTTGTATGGCATGTACCATCAAGTAATAAATTGTCAGTTTAAGTTGTTGATGTTTTGTCTCCATTTGCTTTAAACATCAGTTTGTACTCACACAGAGCATTGGATTTCTAGCAATATGGATAGCAACTTGATTATCACAAAACCATGCATCAGAACAAGCACACTATATCCAATTTCGTGCAAAAAGATTGTGAGTCTGTACCACACGATATGTGCCATAGTGCAAAAAGATATTTTTTTGCTCATCCACATCACTAAGTTTCCACCGACAGTGGACCTTGTGTCTGATTCTAAGACAGCCTATCTGCATCTAAATAACTGCAGACATGAAGAGACTGAGGTGTATAAAGGAGACTCTGACTCAAGAGAACTTTTGAGTAAAAATGAAAATTTTGGAGTGGAGCTTCAAGATGTGAACATGCAGGACTTTCCATCTTTGACTAACAGCATAAACAGCATGTGTAATATCTAGACAAGTAAACATCAAGTAAATGAGACAGCCCACAAGTATTTCAATACCTCTTTGAATTGCCAAGTAAATCACCCGTTGTCACTTGTGATTAGCCTAAACAAGTTTGGAAATTGGTCTCAGCCAAGCAAAACCTATTTCTTTCAACATAACAATGATAAATTTCCATTCAAAAAGAACCACAGCAGCCTTGAAACGACCAACTTCAATACCAAGAAGTAACATAGAAAATCCAAACACTTATGACAGAAGTCACAGAACTTTAATTGATCAATCTCCTTTATGTCATCTCCCATATTGGCAATATCATTGACATAAACAGTAAGGGTAATTGTGTGCTCTGATGCCCACTTAATGAATGAGGAGTGATCAGCATGAAATTTAACAAACTCAAATTCAATCGAAGCATTTCTGAACTTATCAAACCAATCTCTCAGGGTTGTTTCAGACAATATAGTCCCTTCCTTGGTACAAACCAAGATATTTTCCTTGGGAGTAAGAAAACATGGGGGTGGATCCATATAAAACTCCCCATGTAAGTCATCACAAAAAAAAAAAAAAAAAATTCTTCACATCATAAATTAAAAGCTTTGGAAATGACGACAATGATAGAACTCAGCTTTGCTACCAGAATAAAGGTTCTAGAGAAGTCCACTTATATATTTGAGTATGTCCCTTCACCACAAGTTGAGCTTTATATTTGTGAACATCTAGCTCGAAATTGGGGGTAAGGCTGTGTACATCTTGCCCTCCCCAGACCCCGGGCAGGAGCATACTGGATCACCCTTTTATTTTATTTTTTTTAACTAGCTCAAAATTGGTGTATACCCAACAACATCCCACAGTACTCTTTCATTTAGAAAAAAACAACTAATTTGCAGGTATTATTTTTCTCTAATTTTTCCAATTCTTTTCCATGCTTGTCTCTTGGGAAGAACCAAAAAATAAATCCTATTGAAGGCTTTATGAACTAATAAGAAAGAGAAAAAGTATATGATTTGTAAAGGAGAGACTACGACTGGAAGGAAATAAACTTGTTAACAAGATACTGAGTAAAATTACATTTTGACTTACTAAGGCATTAGGAATATTCAGATGGCCAACTGGAGTAAATGAAGAAGGAACAGTAACTGAGTCATTCAGGATTCTGATTGTTGGTAAAGTGGGCTGAAGGTGGAACCCTTCCTTTTGGAATAAAATATAAGAGGATCTGATCCACTACTATGACTCTCTACGTGACAAGGAAAAACAGGAAGACTTACAATCTAATAGGAACATAGACAGACATATTATAAATATTTAGCACCCTCCTCATGAAAACTGGATCATCTTGTAAGCATCTATCATAAGAATATTATGGCACATCCTCATATAAAGTGATATTGAGAGATATATTGTGCATGAGAGGATCATAAAATCTATAGCCCTTTTGAGACCATGATTAACCAACAAAGATACAC
Source organism: Platanus orientalis (assembly GCA_025762735.1). Classification (NCBI taxonomy): domain Eukaryota; kingdom Viridiplantae; phylum Streptophyta; class Magnoliopsida; order Proteales; family Platanaceae; genus Platanus; species Platanus orientalis. The sequence continues at coordinate 5,492 of JAOXJP010189993.1, read as the reverse complement.
GTAATGAGCTTTAAACTAATTTCTCATTGCATGAATCAACAATATGTACAAAATAGGCACATCTAAATAAAAAAGACAAGAAAATTAGGCCAAAGGACTTGAAAAGGACATTTATCATGAGCATCTATATATAAGAAAACATACAGTCAAGACAACCCCACTCCAATAAAATAGAGACATCATGGTCAAAAAAATAGGGGCACGAGCTACCTGAAAAAGAAGACAATGCTTCTTTTCAGCAACTGCATTCTGTTAGGGAAGAGTTCTGGGACAAAAAATTCAAGACAAAATGCCATTATCCTGCAAGTACAACACAAACTTTCCAGATAGGTATTCTCTTCCATTGTCGTCAGGACAAAAACTTATGGAAATATTAAATCAAGACTGAATATCTTTATGAAAGATTTGAAAGATGTCAAACACTTCAAGATTTTTAATCAAATAAATCAAAATCATTCCAAAAAAATTCATTAATAAATGAAACAAATTAATTAAACCCATCCAGACAACTAGTACAAGAAGGTAGCGTGAACTGACATGAAGGGACTTGAGCTGACACCAGGGGGGGGTACATTGATGATGCTTAAAGTATTCAATAACTCCCATAGAATAAGAAGGAACAATGACACAAAATAGAAAAATAAGGATGTTCTACAATGTAATTCCAATGAACACTAAGGTCTACCTGACTTAACAAAGTTGTAGTGACATTAACTTCATCAATCCATCAAGGAGATAAAGTCCATTAACCTCACAACCTCCACCAAGAACGGAGATCCTAGAATTCACAATAAGAAGGGAGAAAGGTGATACGATTGGTAGGATGAATGACATATAACAAACTGAAAGGATGTTTAGGTACATGCAGAACTCAAGACAATGACATAGGGGAAGAAATTTGGATGGTACATTTACAAGATATACAAGACGATGTACTGTTCTATTGGAAAAGAATCCATCAAAGAAAACAAACTAATACGACCATTTACCAGTCATATTGTTAGATACTCTAGAATCCAAGAAAAAGAGTCTTGAGACAGATTAAAGAACCGATTAAGCCAAGGTAGCTTCGGAAGTAGACATCCGTCAGAGGATTAGGTTATATTCTTTCCTATAAATAGACACATCCTCACAACAAGATGTGAATTGAACATCTTCAGAATTGGCCTCAACTAGCTCATAGGAAGATGATATTGTAACGTGTTGAAACATCACCCAAGAGGGTTTTCCAATTATATCCTGATGCAGCATGCATGTAGGATAGTGAGTGTGTACTCAGGAAATAAGAATACAATTGATAAAGAAATAAAGAAAAATAAACAAGATTCCTACTCACAATGCATGTAGGATAGTGAGTGTGTACTCAGGAAATAAGAATAAAATTGATAAAGAAAATAAGAAAAATAAACAAGATTCCTACTCACAAGTTCACATGCTAATTCTGACAATTTTTCAAATTAGGTCCATATGCAATAAAGGAATTAGGACTTAGAAAAATTAATAAACACGTAAAGACCTAATTAACATGCTTGGATTATCAATAAGATACAAAAATTTAATAATGAAGCTAGTGCAGGTCAAACCAGAAAAGTGTCTAATTTAGACCAAAAAATCAGAGAAATTGGCCAAATAATTTCAAGAATGATCTGAGAGAGCTCAAGATGAATTCGTTAACACTTATCATCAATACCAATAAGTTAGGAAATGTCTGTTTGGGTCAGGAAATAAAAATCTCGGGTACAGGCCATATGCCACAATATACCGAAAGTGTTTATTATCAAAAATTTGAAAAGAGAGTCAAATAAGAAGACAAATACATGAATCTAATGTCAAAAACCTTTTTGAAGATATTGGATATGTTTGCTATCAACATCCAGCTCAGAAATCACTTTTTTTTTTAATTCAAAAATTTTTTGAATTTTCTCTCTCTTCTCCAGCAAGTGCCGCCAGCCCCTTTTTTTCAATTTTTATTTATTTTTATTTATTTTCTGAAGTGGGTCCCACCCACTAGGGTCGCCCAAGGGTCTACTACAACCTAGGAGTATCCAAGTTTCAAAGGGCCTAGCCGTTAGGAGTGGGGAGTCTTTCTTGTGAAAACAAAGTGTCGTCTGCCTGGAGACAACCTAAGCTTGGGTTTTGGAGTGCTGAGGCTTTAGGATCTGATTCCTCTTCCTCTAGTGTCGCACAGGGGTTTAGAGAAGCCTAGAAAAGCTGGATTTCCAAAAGCTTTAAAGGTATAGCTTTAGTAGCCAATCTCATGCAAGCTTATTCAAACCTGTTTTGACGCCTGACAGCCATTAATCTTGCAATAACTTCTAGCAGGTTAAAGGATAGGTATCAAGCATACAGAGTTGGAATCGCCCAGGAGGTAGGATTGATCTGGGAAAAGTCCCTCTTGCAAAGCTGTGGTGATTCATAGCTGGAAGTGATTCTCGTACAGACCTCTTGATGGAGTATTTCACACTTGGGAGTTATAGAGTTTGCCACAACTTCTTCAAAACTGATCCAAACTGTTGGCTGTTGCTTGGGTTAGTGTCGTCCAACCTTTAAAAATTTGTTGGAGTAGTTATTTCGATCAGAAACCCCAACAGAAATGAATGGTATTGATTCTTGTACGTGAAGTTCACTTTCAGCACCAAAATTCAAATGACAAATTAACAAAATAGATAAATAAATAAAAAAAAGGAAGAAGGTCCTTTAACCTAAGGGGAAGGGAGTGACCTCCACCACTACCATTAAACTAAGCGATGGCCTAAACCCATTCTAAGGTTTTGAGAATCCTCAACCTAAAACACAAAAGCAAGAGGAAGAAGAAGAAATTTGTTGAGGTAAAAATTTTTATTCAAACTTTCATAAAAGAATAAGATCTGGTCGTGGGCTCTTATAAGAGTCTCACAGTTAGGTTTACATAATAAAATCCCTGTGTGGACTAAAATATCCCTCATGCCCAACTATAGATATCAAAACTATGGCCCTCAACTAAAATCAAAAATATCCTAATAACCAACAAAAAACTAGAATACCCTCAGACTAATGTGTCCCCCTCCAACAAGTGACATAAAGAGACTAAAAAAATAAAAATAAAAACTAAAATAGAGGTAAGCACGACCCAATCATCATCTCGGTCATGATGTCCGCATCAAATCTCAACAGTGGTCCATGTATGATTAATTGGGTTACAATTTATACATTTTATATTGCTGGTAGCTCTTCCATCACCATGTCCATTACCAAAACTATGACTAGAATCATGGCCTCTACCATGACCATGACCTTGGCCTCTTCCACCACAAGTCATGAAAATTTGACACCATACCTAAACATTCAGAAGTAACAAGAGGAGAAGATGCATCCCCAACAATTTTGAACTTCTCCTTGTGGAATAAAAAACACCATGTAAAAAAGAAGGCATTGTTTGATTGCCTAATATTTCACCTTGAATGTTATGATATTCGAGATTCACACCAGACAAGAACTTATGGTTTGGGTGTCCTTTCTCTACTGCTTAATTTCAAATTCAGTTGAACAATAAGAGGGAAGGGGTTGATAGATTTAAATTCCTTCCACATACCTCATAAGGTAGGATGGAAGTCACTCAAATTCTTTTCACCCTACTTCAACCAAAAAATAATTTTGGAGAAGCTGAATACTCTAGTAATGTAACTCTCTTAAGAGTACATAACTTTAACTCCATCTGATATCTCCTAGACTGAATTTAAAAAGAGAATGCTGCTACTCACTTCTGGTTCAATTGAACTATGTAGCCAACATATGACTTGGTAATTTCCCAATCTCAATGCTTTTTACTTAAGGTCTGAAGGAAAATGATGCACATTTGGAAGGATGTGAGTTGGATGTGTTGGATGCTATATTAAAGGAGAAAAGAAGAAGAAATGATAGTATCGTTTAGAAGTACTCGTATGTATTCTGTACCATACGGAGGGTTTTATATTTATGTGAGTAGTTGGATACACCCATACAATGGTATACGAGAATACAATATAGTATGACCAATATACCCTTCATGTATACCCAAATACATACTTATTTTATCACTTGCCAACCAAGTACATGAACTGAGCCCCACTAAGACCCTTTGTCAACTAATTGATTAGAAGTCTGAATGAACAGAGTACAGATGATGTCATTCTTCAAATGATCTTTAATAAAATAACGATCAACCTCGACATGCTTAGTACGATCATGTTGAATAGGGTCATGTGTTATGCTGATACCAGTTTTATTGTCAGAGTAGAAACTCGTGGGTCCAATGGTTGGAAACCCCACTTTAGCAAGTAAAATACGTAACCACAACAACTCACATGTCCTGTGGGCCATCGATTGGAACATTGCCTCAGCACTAGATCAACCCACAACCGGTTGTTTCTTACTCCTCCATGTTACTAGGTTGCCACCAACAAATGGCCAATATTCAGAAGTAGACCTTCGATTAGTGAGTAAAACTAGCTCAGTCAGCATCAATATACACCTCAACTTAGTGATGGCAATGTCTCTTATATAAGAGACCTTTCCTTAGACAACCTTCTAAGTAATTGAGAATCCTGAAAGTTGCTTCCATATGAGCTTCGGTTGGAGCATGCATACATTGACTGAGAACAGTGATGGCATATGTGATGTCTGGTTATGTAAGGGATAGATAGATAAGACATCCCATGAGACGCTAAAACCTCCCAACCTCAATAAGTCTCTCATTGTCATCTTATTTCAGTTTGTGATTCATTTCAATGGGTGTTGCACATGATTTGCAACCTTCCATCCCTACCTCCGTCAACAAGTCTAACACATACTTTCGTTGAGCAAGAAAGATGTCTTGTTTGGCCTTGGCAACTTCAATCCTACGAAAGTAGGACCAAGGTCCTTGATTTCAAACTCCTTTACTAAACTATTGGTGTAGGATATCTCTTTTAAAAGGACCCCACAATAATTAGGGACAAACTACAAATGTCATATAGAAATCAAGAGAACTAGAAAAAAATATGAAATCAAAAACCAAAAATAGAGTGAGAAAGAAGACAAAGAAAGAGGAGAGAAGATAGAGGGTAGAATGCTCACCTCATGTGAGATTGAGAGAAAACTTGTGATATCACACCTATTTCAACACACACGTGTCTTCTTTTCAAATAACCATCTTCAATTGTTTTTCATTAATCTAATGTGGCCTTTAAATAGGAATTACATGGAGAATAAAATAAAATAAAATTCTAGATTCTAGATTTTCTAACAAAATAAACTTGCCAATTAAAAAAAAAAAAAAACCTCTAAAGAAAAAAATGTATCTTGGTTGGCACAATATTTGGTTTGTTGGTCAAGTTATTGAGCCCACAAGATCTCAAACAATCTCCCAAAATATTCTCCACAAAACTTCTTAAAAATCTTAAACTTGCTAGCTAAGTTTTTTAAAATATAAAACTTACTTTCCTAAAAATTAAAACTACTAAAACTTAAGACTTTCTGAAAAAACACTACTCCCA
>JAOXJP010189982.1:0-12274 GCA_025762735.1 Platanus orientalis | reverse complement strand
AATTTTTATCAACTAAGCTATATACTATTAATAATTTTAAAATAATTAGTATATTATATATAATACATATATATTATGTATGTAAAAGTTCAGGCCTCGGGCCGTGCCCAGGCCGAGGTAAGCCCAAGCCCGAGCCCGATCCTCAATAAAAATTCAGGCCCCAGGCCGAGCCTAGCTCGGGCTAAGCTTTTTCGGGTTAATTTGAGGGTCAGACTCAAGCCGGCCCGACCCATGTCCACCCATACTTGTAATACTAATGGGCCAAATGAATCTTATATCTGATTGGAATAAGTTACCCCCATATGATTGGAATCCGTTGCCCCCGCCCCCTCTTTAATGTGTTAGTACCCCATGATTGGAATCAGTTGCTCCACCTTATCAAAAAATGAGTTCACAACTCCAATATGACTGAACTAGTGCCACTCCATTCTTTTCTCAAAATGTGACACAATGTTCGACAAAGAGTGCATTAATAAAGGGAACAAATTTCCTGTCCAAGATGGTGTCTGAGGCACCAAATGACTTCATTTAGAATAAAATGGGTGAGAATTTAAAATTTCATCCAACCATTGCCCATTTTATTCCATGCGAAGTCACTTGGTGTCCTGGACAGAACATCTATTTTAATTAATAAATACACAAGTACTTATTAATTGTATATTTACTATAATACCCTTCTTTGACCCATGTGTGTTAACTCAAACACTGTTTCTTAGGCCACATGTCACACACTGATTGCTAATGGAATGGTAACTATCCAATGAGACTGGAGATGATTTAAAATCCCAGAGAATCCTTGCCCTAAGATCGGATTAGGTGCTCCCCTTAATGAGTGCCAACAGTATGCCCGTAACCAACAGGTGACATGTCACATTGAAAAAGTGATTTACACTTTTTGGGGGTGCTTTTCACTTTTTTGATGTGACATGTCACCCTCTGATTGTGGAGGCACTGTTGGCATCCATTAAGGGGACACACACAATCCTTTGGCTTGCCCCCCCACGGTTTGGCATTAACTATCCTAATATTTGGGAATAATTAACACCAAAATTCAAAATATCACTTACTAGATTGACTTTCATGAAAATAACCCTTTAGTCATTCATATTAGGTAGGGGCATTGTATAGAATCTAGGTCCTTATCAATTCGTGTACACTAGACGATGGTGATGTGTTTTTAACTTGCATTATTGATTAGGTTGGGCCAAATCCCTATCTACAGTGCTCATTAGATTGGTTTGTTTGTACACACTGTAATCAGTGGCTTCTCTAGTGAGGTGGCTGGTATTGTTGGCTTTGTAAGCTAACAAATAGAAATAAGGGTTAATCACAAAACCCACCCTTTAACTTTCTGACAGTTTGTGGATTCCCCCACCCTCTATCTCTCTAAAATTACAGATGCCCTCTTAGCAAAGGGTCATTGGTTGCATCCTGTATATTGATCATCACTATTTCATTCCCTTATTAAAGAATAAATCAACAATATCACGTCACTTATACTTTTCTTTGAGGTAGCAATTATTTTGCCACTAAAATTGATGTGACTTTTTCTAATGATTGACAAATGATGAGTTTTCAAATTTGATGCCTTTTTTTTGGACGCTTACTTTTTCTAAATGAATACAATTTTAACACTTTTAACCTTATACACTTCATGTACCAGTCCGTGGTATGGTCACACATTTGATTGCATCTAGTTTGGCTAGTCATAGATAATTTGCTTTCTTTCTTTGAATTCTTTATTATCCATCTAACACATAAATGCATTTTATGATGATGAAACCATCTTTATACCCAAAATAAAAGCCTAAACCTGCCTTATCACTTTCTTCTCTCTTAGCGGTTGACCCACCCTTGTATCTCTATCTCTATCTCTATCAGTTTTTAAAACAAAGTGATGTTATCTAGATCTCTTGCTTTCTCTTTCCTAATGGTCTAATGTAATCAAAATTCTCTTCTAATGGTCCCAAAAAGATCCAATGTGATATCATCAATGGTCGAATTCACATTCAAATAAAAAATTAATGATCTAATCACCTTAATTAACAAGCAAATATCAAATCTGAATCCGATGATTAAGCAAAGTTTGAAATTATATCCTAATTCAAAATTCCGAAGATTGATTTCCCCAATACTGACAAAAGAAAATTCAATTCATCAAAGCAATCAATCTTAGGTAATGAGACTATCACATTGAACTAGTATTACAAGAATATGAGAAAAATCAATTACACGTAAATCTCTATGGCTTACATGGTAACCATTGGCAAAACCCAATTTTGTCATTTTGTGACTAGGTAAGGTGTGATGGTCCAAGCATTAGTTAAGTTACCCACTAGTGTAATTGAAATCTTTTTTTTATGGTTTCAAAACTTTTTTTGTGTGCGTGTGCAAGGAAGAGGTATACACACACATAAGCATAACTACACCCACAGCATTGTTTCAAAGAATGGAGGATAAGTAAAGGGTGGCATTCCCAGTCTAAGAAGTTATCTTGTGTATAAGATATAGACGATTTAGACAAAAAAATCAGCCACAGTTGCACCTAAGTCCCTAAAACTGAAATGAAACCAAAATAAATAACCTGCTTTGAATGCAAATAAGGCACCATAGCATACGACCTGTAAACCATGTAACACGACCCTCTCTTTAAAACTTGCAATTGTCACTTTTCTATGCGTAATTTGTTGCTCCCCCACACCTCCTTATCATGGTGGCTGATGCCCCTACTCCACATGTATGAGACTTGGATTTGACTCAATCTCTCTAGTATTGTTTTTAAATCTGCAGCTTTGGTCCATGCTATCTTTGTTGTGCTATGTTAAATGGGTAATGATACAAGAGTAAAAGAAATGTTGATTTGATTGTATATCTCAAGTGTTCACCATCGGATGTTGATGTATTAGAAAATGGAGTGTTCCCCTCAAAATAATGAACATCCCCCACTTCTCCATAGTTGTATACATCATTATTGTGTAGAAATATGAATTTATAAATTACCCATTTAATATATTGAATGATTTATTATTTTATATGGGGTATCTATTTTTTCATATTTGAATTTTTGAATCTATTAATTACATCTCCTTCCATATGGGTAAAAAGAAAATCCTTAATTAAAACTTAATGGACATGCATTAATATAAAAGACAAATTTAAGGAAAAGTAATATATATTTCATTGATGTAATATAATTATATGGACATGCACTAATATATATAAATATCAAGGTTTATATATCACCTCGTTGAGGTCATTTTCTTCTTCTTCTTGATTTGTTGTAGTCGTAGAAATGGTCTTAGAGAAGTTTAGGATATAGAAACTGAGCAATAGTCTTAACATTCTTGACTTTTGGATTTATTTAACTTATTTGATTTAGAATATTCAATCCCGTGTGCTTATGAATTATGCTTTTTATAAGAAAAAGCTTCAAAGTGCCAAAGTCCTATGATTTTTGTAAAGATTATCTTTTTCCCAAGTCTTTGGGAATCTATCACTATCTGCAACTATTTGTGATATATCCATAACTTTAATCTTTTTCCCGTAAGTAAAACTGGCTGTCACAAGTAATCTTTCTTTTAAATAACTCTTCATTTTGGCTTCCATGAATAGAATTTGTAGAATCATTTTGTTGTTAAACTTGGGTGTAGATAAGATTGGATTATATCTCGCTTCCTTGATCTTTATTTGTATTTAACACTTTTTGTTGTTTAATGAGCTGAAGTGTTTGAAATGAATTATGTTCATTTTGGACATCTCATTTAAATGATGGGCACATGTCATTGACTCACGAGGGGTTGTAAAATGACACATGCCATCATTTCTATCATTCTGCTCTTTTTTAATCTAATTAACCTTGCAAGAGACTTTCTGTTTTTGTGACAACAAGATACAATCGCACAATCATAATAAATAAATTGATACCCATATCTCTTTCTTACCTTAGACTATGTCTCGTTTATTAGCGACGTACTTTCATTCATGGACAGTCAAATTGTCATCTTAGGAACCAATTCTGGCAATCTTTTGATCACAATTTTCAAAACATTTCTATCCCCTATATATGTATTGGTGATTGGAACCCTGATTCCCTAATATGAATTAAACTAGTCCAAAGGAAATCCTAAACCAATCTAACCTCATGGACTTGGACTCTAAGGGCCTCCCATTCACCTTATGTGGTTCTAAATGTGGTCATTATTGCATTAAAGAATGCCTTAATAGGGTTGCTTTTAACAATACTTAGAGACTTCTCTACCTAGAAGCATTTGTCTTACAGATCATTGTTGTCAGTTTTGATCACTTCTAAGTCATCTTAGATCTTTCCCTCCCAATAATGTTAGATCAAGTTCTTCTATGTTGAATGGATGTAGACTACATCCAAATCGAAAAAACATGTAGAGACGCTTTGGGAATGTTCTAAGCCAATTTCACCCATTTTTAAAGTTTTAACTTTGAAGTACCCTATTGGACCTCCACCTATCCTAAAAGCTTGGAACAAGTCAACTTTTGAAAACTTCAAAATAAAGCTAAATAATCTATACTTAAAACTAGGATCTCTAAAAAAAAAAAAACCTATCTCATAAAAAATATAGCTTGAAATCAAGAATTTAAAAACCGAAATAAACTCTCTCCTTAAAAGAGAATAAATTTTGTGAACTAAAAAATGAGAATAAATTTTATGAACCCAAAAATTGAGAATGTCTTAGTTAAAATGGGAAATAGAAAAAATTTACGCTTATTAACTATCTTTTGGCATCAAAGAAATTGAACATCAATGATCTTGGATAGAAATAATGTTTAGGCCCCTAGAGACAATAATATAGCAAAAGTAGTGCAAATTTCTTCAAGTACCTTAATACTTCTTTCAATCCAAGTAATGAGGATATAAATCTTGCAATTTCAATAGTCTCTCTCAAGAGGATCTTTCAATTCTAAAAGCTCCTTTCACCTATGAGGGAATCAAATTGACTACTTTCAATATAGGAAAACTCAAAGGCCCATGTCCCAACGTATTCCAATCAGAATTTTTTTCAACAATTCTAAGACATTATAGATGATGATAAAGTTAAAAAAGAATCCATCCCTAAAAGATATAAATCAAAATTTCATCATTATGATTTTGAAGTCCAAATGCCCTAAGATTATGTCACACTTCAAACCCATCAATTTATGTATACCTTCTATAAGATCATTTCAATAACCCTTGCCAATAGTCAAAAGAAAGTAACCCCTAATATAATCTCCCTAAACCAAAGTGTATTTATTCAAGAGAATCAAATCTCTAATAATATAATTACAACTCCTTAAATTCTTAAATCCCTCCATAAGAATAAAACAAATCAAAGCTACCTAGCCTTGATGCCGAATATGAGTAAAGTATTTGATTGAAGTGGAATGGTTGTACTGAAAAAAAAACTTTTAGTTAAACTAGGATTCCCCACTTCCTTACAACTATATATCTTTAGTGTTCTTTTAGAGTTCCAATAAATGGCTAACAAGGTCCCTTGTTTTCTTATTCTCGAGGTTTTAGATGAAGTGATCAATTATCCATTTTCTTATATATTACATGTGTTGAGGGCCTCTCACCTAGGTCTGTCAATGAGTTGAGCTAGCTCGGCTCGACTTGGCTTGTCAGGAGCCAACCTGAGCCTCAAATTTAGCTTGTTAGGTAAATGATCCTGAGTTAAGTTGCATTAAGCTCAACTCACTAAAAGCTCGGGTCATTAAGGGTCTTATAACTTCATATATTAATACAAGTATAAAGAACATATCATAATAAAAGTAAGCACAACATTATGTCATATCCTTATAATATAATATTTTTTTCAAAAAGTTTGATTTGATCTTAAGTAGAAGATAAATTGTTGTTTAAGTGTAATGTGTATGTCAGTTATAAGTTATGGGAGTAAAATGACTAGCAACTTACCTAAAATAAATAAATAAAATGAATGACCACGAGTACCAAAAAAGACAACTGATCATATGTACTCTATAGATTGACAAAAGATGTGTTATTATTTTTTTCCTTTTTAGATATGCAATATACTTTGGCTTAGCGCGCCTTCTTGGTTTGAATAAAACTTTCGTTGAACACTTTAACCCTGTATATGTGTTCACAAGTTTGGTGAGTCAAGCCAAGCTCATGAGCCTGATCATTAGCTGACGAGCTTAAGTTGAGTTGGTCAATGCTCAGCTCAACTTGGTTCGTTGACATCCCTACTTTTACCCAACCTTTATAACCTATAAAAGAATGGATACATAAATAGAATTAAGATAAAAAAAAAATCCTTTGATCTCTTGTCTTTTTAAAATCTACCCTTACAACCATTAATATATCTTTTTAGCTAACTCTTATAAAAAATCATCAAAACAAGAAATAAACCTAAACAAATTGGAATTAATAAATAGTACAAATATCACTATAATCTATCTCTGATTACACAAAAATTAAACCAGCTTAACCCTTCTCTGAATATTTAAACATTTCTTCCTTCATAGGAAGAAATAAAACCAAACACTTTTCTTATATCAATGATCTAATCTCAAACAAAATGCATGCATGGAAGAAAAATCTCTTAAACTAAGTGGGGAAGGAGATTCTTTTATAATCCATGGCCTTTTTCCATTTTGCAATATGCCATGTCTTGTTTTCTCTTAAAAAAAAAAAATCATTGCTTAGACTCTTAACAATGTAATTTTTGTTTAAAATATAGGCTTGCAGAAAATTATCTATAATAAAAAATTACAAGCATTAAACAAATTAGAATAGATGAAGAAGAGAAGAATTTATAGAACTTATCATTTATGCAAGTGATGGATTGAAGCATGCAAATGCACTGTTCTTGAATTTGAATTTGCCCTTCTTTCAGATCAATTCCTCAATGCTTTAAGTGTTGATGGTAGTCAGACTCCAAGATTCAACAATCATTCTTCTCCGAAGGTAGCATGGTCCCTTAAAAGCTCTCTCAAACTTAGGTACAACCCCAACTTAGTTACATATGAAAATACAACAACACTTTAGCAAGAAGATGAAGATACATGTTATAATAGTGTGTCACCACTATAATATATATAGAAAAGAATAAGAAATGTGAGTGATAGACAAAACTTTAATGCTTTGATTTATTCCAATGCTATTTCAAACGTTCATAAGGCTTAAGCTTTAAGCAACCAAAGAAATAAAAATAAATAAATAGAAAAAGATAAACAAGCCTCAACCACCTATCTTGGAAATGACAAAAATAACAATCAAATAACATTTTTCAACATCTTATAAAAAGGTGTGGGAGACAAGACTTAAGTTATGGGTATTTCCAATGACAAGTTTTCCACCAATCAAATCACTTGATGAATTATATATTAAATAATTAAAAAAAAAAAAACTCAAATACTCTGGCTTAATTGGGCTAATTTAAAAAAAAGGTAAAAGGTTTTGTTGGACTAGGGCTTTGGGGACCTCAACGCCTTTAACCTTGCCTTGCTAGCTAACTTAGCCTGGAGACTACTTTGTAATCGAAATGTTCATTGGAAAAAACTCCCCAAGTGCCTTTACTTCTCCAATACTGACTTCCTAAAGCAAAATGCACTTTAACAGTTTTTGGTGCCAAAAAAGCATCATCAAAGGTTGATTTTTTTATTTTTATTTTTTTACAAAAGACATTACAAACAGAATTGGAGATGGTTAATCCACCAATATATGGAATGATCCTTTGATCCAGTCTCTTTTGAACTTCAAACTTTCATCAATCTCAAACCTAAATCAAACCTATTCATCCTAAGTTAAAGGCCTTATCAATCCAAACACCCTTTCATAGAACCTATAACCCATAGCTAGTCTCGTATGCTATTAGAGTTATCCAATTCCCTTTCCAACCTATGCCAAATGAATGGATATGGCACCCACTCAAGAATAGCTTCTTCACGATCAAATAAACCTACTAAATGGTTACCTCATTTTCTAGCACACATTCATTACTCTTGGACAATACTTGGAATAGATTCTAGAGTTTAAAAACTATTGAAAAATCAAACTTTTTTTGTGTATGTGGAAATCATCCAAAATGAAAACCTTAACAAAAGGAAAATTACATAAAATCCTATATGCCCTCATTGTCAATCATAGGAATAGTCTACTCTTCATTGCTTAATCACTTGTCTCAATCTTGAGAAAAATTTGTTTAATCCCCAGTATCTCTAAGAACTCAGGCAACTAGATAATCCTCATTCTTTGAGTGGATCAAATCCTAGATGAACCTGCCAAAGTTTACTAAGAAGGATATTCAATATATCCTTGAATTCATTGCACTTTGTAGTCAGATTATTTGGAAGAACAGAGATAATATTGTTTAGAAATGCATACCCAAATTGTCTCACTATATTATCTCATACTAACAGCTTCTTGCAGGAGCTTTCTACTTTAGAGAAGGGAGCAAATCATCCAACTGACCAAATAGTAGATATACAATGGTCCCCACCACATATGGGTTTATTTAAAGTTAATTTTGATGGAGCTTTTCATGTGCCAAGCACCTCAAGCGCGGATGCAATCACTCACAACAATAGTAGGCATATTATTGTTGCCCCCTTTCTTAAAGGACATGCTTGCTTAGTTGAAGTAGCTGAGGCTCAAGTGGTTTATATCCCTCGCGCTCAAACTCAACCAAACTTGAGTTGTGTTACAAGGTGATGTTCATAACATTGTCAAAGGCATCTTAGAGGTCAACCATATATGGCTTTGGCAAATTAAATCTATCATGCAGGACTATTATTATATGTTAAAACTCGTTTGAATCTGACTTTCTTTGTATGTAAACTGTAAAGTGTTTCCCATTGCACGGCAAAGTTGGGCTTGGAAACCTAAACTCTGGTCTTTTCATAAGAGATCATCCTAGGGAGATGCAAGAAATCGTTTTATCCAATTGTAGTACTTATTCCCTTCAATACATCTTTCCTTTACCCAAAAAAAGGGTATATTGACAGTTTTATAATTGTACTGATGTTCTGTCAAGGATTTGACGTCAAGGACAACATGGGGCTTCACATGGAATAAAATGGGCGGGACTTTCAAATTTTATCAAAGTCCCAGCCATTTTATTCCATTTGAAGCCCCGTGGTGTCTTGGACAGAACATCTTTTTGGAAATATAAATATAAAATTATAAAATATGTTTTGAAGTGCATTGCTATACTATAATTTAAATCCCCTATGGATCAGAATCTTGAGAGTGGATTGTATCTGCTCCTCTCCCTCTCTACTTAATCACTTGTCGGCGCTGATGTACCCTCCCCATGACAGGGTGCAGAGAGGAGCAGATGATAAGAGGAGTGGATACAATCCTCTCTCCAGAATCTTACACTGATTTTATTTTCTTTGGTAGATGAATCTTTATTGATATGATGGTGTAATTTCAGAAAAGTCATTGGGGAATCCTTATATTTCCAGAAAGTGCAATAGTGGTTTATGTAATATAAATAATTATTGATGCATACAGTGTATTAGGGGAAACTACAACCTGGGCTAGGCTTTCCAAAGCCCGATATTTTCAGCCCGAAGTTTAGGCCAGTCTGAACTTGGCCTAAACCCACTTTTTTATGGGCCAATTTTGGGCTGAATTCAGGATTGAGTTGTTTGGCCCTAAGTTTCTATATTTTGGGCTCGGCTTGGGCTGACTCGGCCCATTCTGGTTTGACTTGCAGTCCAAGGGGAAAATCTATGGTGTTGGTATCACGGATAGTAATTAAGCTCCATAAAACTCAGAGCTGTAATAATTTCCATGTGCCCAAGAAAAAAAAAGATGATGCTCAAATCTATCACATTAATTGGACTATAAATTTAAAGGTTTGCAGCTACTATGGTTTTAATCATTTGATCGATTTGATATTTGTCATTGAGCCGCATGTGAACTATGTATATATTTTCAGGCTGTCAAAGGTCAATCCGGACTCTCAGAGTGTGGGTATTTCTACATTATTATACACCATAACTATATCTAACAAGATCATCATTTAAGTCAAAACCGTTAGTAGCAGACATGAGGATGAAATTCCATGCTAGCACCACAATTAACAAAACAAATTTGATGAACCAAAAATCTTGGTTGATTACTAGCAGTAGGGCTTGGCAATGGGCTTGAGAACAAGCCAATTGATGGGCTACACCGTTAGTGATGAAGTTTTGTTCTCAAGTCATTAACTCTTACAGATAACTACATGCTACTGAGATGTATGGGACAGATGCGCATGCACCTGGATTAGTAGTAGCAATCTGTTGGGCCGGATCAAAACTGTGAGCCAAATGAAGCCCAACTCGGCCTAAAACAATGGGTTGGATATACTCGCTGGGCCTGTATGGCCTGCATTTAGATCTGGCCAAGATTGCCAACCCAGAATTTTATCAAGTCCACTACCTCAATTTGAGCGTTGGGCCTAGATAATATATGAAGTATGAACCACTATTTTAAGAGGGCGTTTAAGCTTAAAGGTCCATAATTATTCAGCTAAACCAACAAGTAGAAAAATAATCTGAACTCGGCCTGCAGATTACCTCTCTGATTGGTTGGCCAGAAATTTACCAAAAATGAAAAAAATAAAAAGAATTGAATGATTCTAAGTTGGAATCATTCCAACTTATTGTCTTCCCTAAACAGGGCTACAAAGTGGTCGAACCAGCTCAATGGGCTTTAGTCCATGCTGATGAGGTTTTAGGCTTGGATCAAGCGTGGGCTGAGGACTTAGGCCCATATGGGCACTTGTAATATACACATATCTTTAAGATAAGGGCATGATCATAGAGAAGGCCCTTGTCGTATACATATTTCTCCAAGTTCAGGTCTCTCTGGCATGATCATAGAGAAGGCCCTTGTCTTGTACATATTTCTCCAAGTTCATCTCTCTCTCTCTCTCTCTCTCTCTCTTGATAGAAGTTCGGGATTTTATTTCTCTGAGGTGTCTTCCCTCAAATAGTGAAGGTTCTTCGTTACATCAAGCTAGTGGATGTAGTGATGCATTTCTTGTCATTCACAGAAGCCATTCCACAACCACTCTCTGTTAAACAAGTAATGATCTGGGTGATGGGTTTTTGTGAAGGTGATAAGGTTGGTCAAAGGACAGGAGTGTGCCATTTACAATGGTGTCTTCCCTTTCAGGGCATGCTCATCCCCCTTGCTTTGTATCTGTCCGTTGGAGCGTGGATTGTCTCTCCTCCTCTTAACTAACGCTCCTCTCCGCCCCCTGTCAGGAGGCGGGCACATCAGCACCGGCAAGTGATTTTCACTTTTTTTTTTGGGGGGGGGGGGATATCACTCGTTGGCACTGATGTGCCTGCCACTGATAGGATGCGGATACAATCCACCCTCTGTCCGTTGGTGGGAATGATTATTTATAGATATGTTTGGGTGAGACTTTAATTTGTAAAGGATTTTAATTAAGTGCTGAGATTAAGATGAATTTTGATTAAATCAAATTAAAAAATTAGGTATCTAACTTATAAATATAAACTACAAATTGTATATACTTCAGTGCTTTTTTAATTTTTTTTTATTTAACGGTAGAAATGGCTCTAAACAAAGCAGAATGGCGGAATAGGATTTGTGTAGCCGACCCCAAATAGTTGGGATAAAGCAGTTAATTGTTGTTGTTGTTGGTTTTTTTTATTTTGTTTGTTTGACATCACATTTTTGGCTGATAAATAGGGCTTAAAATCAGATTATGTGGAAAGTCTAGTTTTTTTTAGTTGTTTGGTTTGCCATAACATCCACATAATGACTTTCCCTTGGTTTTACCATCTTATATCATTAAAAATGGAATTTCACAAAAATAAAATAAAAGCACTCCTAAACAATGGAGCAACGAGTCAAGTTGAATAGGTTTATTGGGCTGAAACTTGGTATTAAGGTATGGTGACGTAGAACAAACGCCACAAGCAGTTTTGTGAGTTACACACAAGAAGGGCAAAAAGCTCCAGTAGAAATCATGAGCCCCAAGAACTCATGAGCCCCAAGAACGGAATTGCATGAAATTTGGTGAGTTTAAGCGAAATTTTGTGAGGATCAAAAGTCATGGCTTTTCCATGAGCACCGCCACTTTTCGCATAAATTCCTTCGTTAAGGCCTTCAAATTGGCGATTTTGCTATTTTTAGTAATTTTCCTTTTCACTATAACTTTCTATTTAGAAGTCAGAATAAGATCATGTTTGTCCTGGGATGTTTCTTAGTGATAGTAGTATTTGATTTTGTTAGTAACTCGCTTTTGCTATTTTTGGTAAAATTTACCAA
>JAOXJP010189971.1:0-12274 GCA_025762735.1 Platanus orientalis | reverse complement strand
CATCAAAATCGAAAATTTGAACCTTGGATAGGTCTAGAGTTCAAACCTACATCTCAACATTTTTTTTTTAATTCATGTGCCGACTCGAGACCCAATCAATTAATGAGGGCCGGGCCCAAACCCCGGCCCATGCCCACCCCTAGTCAGCACTAATGTGTCCACCCGCTATGCCATTCTAATACAACAGAAAAACTGATTTATGTACCTAATCTTTTCCAACCTTAATAGGTCATAAGGAGGTTGGAGAGATCCTTTTTCAAGAAACAGCTGTCATCGCAATATAAGTCAATGAAAACAAATTTTCTACAACCATAAAACAATGTTTGTGACCCTTTGTGACCGCACCACAGGCTCCATGTGGGATGCATAGGGTTTCAAGCCCTCAAGATTTGATGCACCCTCCTAAAATGCCCCTAATGTGTCCCTTGCATGAAGTGGGGGGCACGACATGTCTAGAAGTGATTTACACCCTCTCTAAAAAATGTGAATCACTTTGCAACGTGATATACCCCCACTCCATGTGCGGCACTCTAGGGTCACTTTAGGAGGGTGCTCCGAATCCCAACTGGGTTTCAAGTGTTAGAAAAAATGAGATGAATTTTATCCACCTCCCTTAACGAACACTTGATCTGTTGGGTCTTAGGGGGTGGACACACCTTTTTTTGCACTGATGTGTCCACCCCCTAAAAAGTGGTGCTAAAAGCACCTAGCTTGACACTTTAGTCCTGAATTGGGGTATGTTTTTCGCTTTTTGACACTGATGTGTCTAGCCCAGGTTATTTTAGAACCTCTTTCGCACATAGGCATGTGTATCTAATCCGAAGGGTCCCTTGATCAGCAACTTCAAATTTAGTAAGTAGAACCACCTAAGTCACCCTAAAGTAAGATTGACATTAGGGACCAACACATCAACACCAAAAAAGTGACTTACACTTTTTATGGGATGCTTTTCACTTTTTAGCACAGATGTGTCAGCCCCTTATATCTGTCCTATTTTAGAGTGACCTCAAGTGGTCTTACCAAATCCTTGGTTTTGATCAACGGATCACAGTTCTAACATCTCTCAACTTTTTCTAGGGTCCTCTGATTCTAAATACATTAGTCAAGGGCAGTCCAAACATAATTATTGTATCATTCGCATTGCTCAACATTTTAATAGCCTTTTCTTGTTGATATTTAAAGATTTTTTTTAGTGAGTAAATCTTTGCTCTAGGAGCGGGTTTCTCCCTCTCATTGGGGGTGTGGGCCCCAAACAAAAAAGTGAATGGGCCCACATCCCCCTTAAGAGGGAGAACCCTACTCCCATTGCAGAGGATCAACCTCCTTTTTCTGGAGCCATATCCTCTGGTCCACATTTATCGTGTTCCACGGTGCTCCACCCTCTTTGTGTTTGTGGAGTACCATTAGCGTGGACTAGAGGATATGAATCCCCTTTTTCTTAACCTTTGTAATTAACCCCAGTTGCCTATTTTGGTCATTCAATGCGTTGATTGTCTTGTGACAAATAGGATTGTGTCCGTTCCCCTTAACTAGCATTAACCTCCGCTCCCCTAGGGGGCGGGCACATTGTCGCTGAAAAGTTATATGTGCCCCGTCAAAAAGTGTAAATTACTTTTTGGTGCTGATGTGTTTGGCCCCTAACGGGGCGTGGAGGTTAGCGGTATTTAGAAGAGTTGACACAATCTTCTCTGTCTTTTGGGTGTTGAACTATCATGTCAACACTGTGGTGAGCCTAGCATGGCCTTATGGTTGTCATTGTAACCCATATTTTTTTGAGACAAATGAGATGGCCAGAATGGGACCTTATATAGTCACTTATCTTTCTCCCCATGTGTGACTGAACCTTGCCCTGAACTTGGGCTGTCAATGGGCCAAGCTAGCTTCTCCATTTGAATTCATTTGGCCAACTGAACCTGAGCCAAGCTTAGAAATCAAGTTAGTTTAATGATAATTATTATATAGATTCTTGTCTAATTCCCCCTTACCTTCTTTTTCCTATCCTTTTATGGCTGTCAATTGGGTCGGGCTGGCCTAAAACCCGATTTATCCAGCTGGAGAATGGGGACCTCAGTCTCAGCCACCTTCAGGCCCGAGTTTAGTGCCAAAGTAATTTTTAGGCTAAGCTCGGACATATCTGTCTTGGGGGAATATCACCTGCGCCGACCCTCTTTGTGCAACGTCGTGAGACAAGACAGAGGGGAAGAATCATTTCACTTTTTGGGGGTGATGTGACAGCTCCGAAAAGTGAAATGATACCCACGATGTGTCTCATCTCACGACGTCTCACGACGTCTCACAAAAAGGGTCGTCGCAGGTGATGTGAACCCCTTAAACCCATATTGTTACCTTTACAACTAAGACAAAGGCCAATGCCCCGTGCTCGGATCGCTACAGCGTTTGTCTTCCGTAGGGAAGACCCAGGGTTGAAACCTAGAGGGGGGTGAACAATACAAGGTGGTATCGCTTATTCAGGTTTCTCACTGGCTCAGGCTAGTCACACTTCGTGCAATTGTCATGATGATGTAGGCCCATGTGGCTATACCAAAAAAAAAAACCTAAGACAAAGGAAAGGATCTGCTACACCCAATTTCTCTGCCCCCTATGTCCCCACACACAAAAGGTGAGTTGTATAGGGTTAAAAATGTAAAAATAGTTTTCAAATGAAAAAAATAGTATGTAACACCCCACGTTGCACTTAAAGGGTAAAAGTATAATTTAATATATGTAAGGGTAAAATTATCATTTTACATATTTTAAACAGACTATAGAATGGTCTATGATGAGTTTTTCTTTGGTGAATCTAATATTCAAATCCCATGAAAATGTTGATTTTCTTATGTGGATTCTAGATCCTATAATGTAAGCATGATTGAAGGGTTCTTTACCACATTGCTATATGTTATTAGAATTTAGAGTTAGTTATATGGTGGTAGTGTTCTTTTTTCTTGAGTTTGGTAATCTCTAATATTGTTAGAAATATTATGGAGTTGGGGTTACATGATTTGGATGGAGTAAAAAGCTCCTTGTGGTGGATCTTTATTTATTTCCTTGATTTCTCTTGAAACCCACTAAATGCTTGCTCCCCACCTATTTGATGAAATGACATAAGATTTGTTCTTCATGATTTGTGTATATTTATTATGCCTATTGACCCCCTTATATTAGTCCATTACTTTCTTTGGTATGTTTCATTCGATTCATATTATACCATGATGAATTGTACTAATTCTATTGATCCTCATGTTGCTATATTACTCTTTACATCATGTGATAACTCTTAGTGGCATATACATGTTATCATTGACATGGTTTACTCTGGGATTTTCATGTGACACTTTATTTGGGATTTTTACATGAGTTTTTAAAGGACTTGTGATACTTGGTTGTTAATCTATGTAGACGTTGACATGAAACGATTTTACATCCATGAACATCCCTTATGTCCTAAATTATAGGCCAAACACGTTCATTTGCATATTGACATTTGAACCCTTTCATGTGATTTACTATTTCATTATTTGGACTTTTCATGAGATAGATTATGTAGATATTTTTACAAATGACATACTTATATAGTGACTATATTACTTTATGAAAACATGAGTTTGGTTTATCGCTTATTTGACTTATGGATTTGTTGGGTACTCTTGTCCTGGGGAATTTTAGGGGACTATTCTAGTCAGGGGAAATAATATGAGACCACCCTTTGTATGAGGGAATAATATGGGACTACCCTGTTCCGGCGTAATAACATAGGACTACCTTGGTCTAGGGGAATTATATGGGACTTATGATGCCCCACTCGTAAGGCGATATGTGAGTATTTAGGGTGATATGCAAACACTTGTGATGCTCCACTCGTAGGGCAATATGCAAGCACTTGTTATGCCCCACTCGTAAGACAATATGCGAGCACTTATGATGCCCCACTCGTGAGACGATATGCGAGCACTTGTGATGCCCCACTCGTAGGGTTGTATGCGAGCATTCAGATGTTTATGTGTTCTGCCCTTAGGGAGGTGGGTTAATTGTTGGAGACCTTACATGGTTTATATGATATGATATGTCAGAGACCTTTATGTGAGTTATGTGACTTGCTTTGTCGGAGACCTTATATATTTTATATGATATGTTTGCCAGATACCTTATATGATTTATATATGATATACTTTGTCAAATACCTTATATGATTTATGTGATTTGCTTTGTCGGAGATTTTTCATGATTTATTTACGCTTAGATATGTTATGTGATGAGACACTATTGTGATTTGCATGTGAGACACATAGTACTTGGCATAAGACATAGCATTTGGCATGTGACATATAGTATTTGGCATATGACATATAGCACGTAGGTTATGCATGATTTAACTTGATCTACTTTGAATATTCTTATGGTTATTTTGTGATGTGTGTGTACTCAAATCATAGTAAGCATACATGTTTAGTAAACTTGATATATTTTTATTCCTGTTTTGATTCCTTAGTCTATTTTGATTCTTCCTATTTGTTACTGCGATATCTTTGACCTCTTTTAGTGTTGTATAAATTACGTACCCTCCTGCTAAGCCCGTCAAGCTTACCTTAATTGGCACCACCCGCGGATGGAGTTTTAGAGAACAAGTATATGTAGAGGCCGTGTGGGATGCGGCGATGTGAGATGATGGAGGGGCTTTTGGGTCTGTAGATGGAACACTTTATTTTTACTTTTAAATTACTTGATGAGATTGTATTTTCATTTCAGTACTTTGAATATGCTCTTATGGGCTAGGATTTGTATATATTCTTTTATGGTCATGTTGAGGCCTTTATGGTTGGATTTTAGGATATTTGAGATGGACGTTATTATATTATTTCCGTTGCACTTACTTTGGATCATGAATGTTATTTTTTTATTCTGTTGTGATGTGATTGTTAAATGGAATTGAATGGATGTAAAAAACTAGCATGTTAGCCTGTTTATATGAGAAATGATGTGGCTATGTGAGAGGGTTAATGATCCACTCCGAGTTCGTTGGTCTCTCTGTTATGAGAAACGAATTTAGGATAGATAATTCCCATGTCACAAATCCAAACCTAGCCTACTTCATGGCCCGTAGATTTAGGTTGTGACAAAATATCCATAAAATGGGGTTTATAGCATTTAAACCATAAAGAAGTGTTCAAGTGAACATTTGCTCCCTATTTAAAAGAAGGAGCAAATTCAAAATACCATAATGTTCCAGCCTGTGGTGTGGGGACACAAAAGAACTTATTGTTTTGGTTGTAGTAGATCCTTTCCCTTAAGCCAACGATTAATCTTGTTTTACGTTGGGGTCCGTGAATGATTGTCTGTGTTGACACGGACCTATTTAACGTGCCATTGGTTGACACATGATGTGTTTTTTAATTTGGTGTCTCTTTTTTCTACACCTGAACACTTTTTTTAACCCAAACACAATCCCTTTGGATTAGGTATGAATGCCCGGGTGCGAAATGCACCTGGGCCGGATACATCAGTGTCAAAAAGTGAAAAGCATACCCCAAAAAGTGTAAATCACTTTTTTTGGGACTGATGTGTCAGACTCAAGTGCATTTCGCACCAAAGCTGAGGCGAAATAGAACATGTGTCAGCTTATAATTCATAAAAAACACACTTTCTCGTCACAGAACATTTTCTACAAATTCTTGGATATATTCACGACTCCTCTCTCTCTCTCTCTCTATATATATATATATATATATATATTAAAACAGTAGCCTCACGCCCCCTTTATCTCTCAACGACGTGGATACCCTATTTGAATTTTTGTTAATTTTTCCAAAACACCCACCTCTCTCCTCTAATATTCCATTCCAAGACGTGCCTCTCTCCTATAATCTCTCATAATATCTTTCTTAATTAATGTCTAATCCTACACGTCTCTCTCTCTTATAATATCTCAACCCAAAACCTCTCTCTCCCGTAATCTCTCATCTCAAAACGCTTCTCTCCTATAATCTCTCTTATTATGAAGTTACCAAAAAGATTAGAAAACTATTCGTAAAGAGACACAGCCTGCTTCCTTTTTTCCCCTAAAATCTCTCTATCTCAATCTTTTCATTCGATCTATGAGCTGAATGAGCCCCCAAGATTCTCTCTAGAATGTTAAAGTTCAATCTCAAGCGATGAGCTCGATTAAGTTTACCCAAAGTCGTCTTCCTCAAAAGGATTCAATTATGGCTGCCCATCTCTTCCAATTTTTTTTCTTTATTGTGTTTTCCATTTTTTTTCTCTCTTCTCTGTCTTTGGAGCGGTTCAGTAAAAGGAACAATCAACAGGGATATTGAAAGATTTGATCTCTATCTCTCTTAGATTTGATGTGGCGAGTGAAGGAGGGCCTCAAGATGTTTGGAGACGTCCATGGGTTCTTTTACTGTCAAGGTCTCTTTCTTATCTATTTTTTTGTTTTTACTTTGTCTGTCAAAGAGTTTACTACGACAACATCAAATTTAACAGAATTAAGCCATGACTCCATAAACACTCACCTCCTCTCTCTCTCTCCAAAGCCCAAAACAATTTTCTTGGTCACCAGTCCTCCTTTCATTGTATTCCCATCCCATCTCACGTCCAACCCATGCAGTCCTCCTCTCCATCTCCATGGATTCATCCCCTACATATGACCTATAGTCCTTCCAATTTGAACCTGTCAAACCGTTGATACAGGATAAACTAACTTGGTGTCGGGGCGACGAGTAAGACAACTACATTGTAATAAAGCAAGCATGCAGCATTATTCACATCGATGATCATGATGAGCTAGCTCTTAATGAGGCCAAATGTCAAACTGTTTAATGCGGTCCCAGTTGTTGACTTGATCGTGAAATCTGAATATTCTAGAAGGTGACTTGTTGGTCTGGATATTAATGTTCCTTTTATTCTTAAAAGGGAAAAATAGAAATCCATGGAAGTTTTTCTTGTTGAGATTAGAAGAGGAGATTTTTAAGGACGTCTGTAGTCTCCTCCAAATTCCTTAAGAAATAGTTGTTGTAGATAAAAGAGAAAAACCATTAAGAAAAAGAGGGTGAACCACAAAACAAGAGAACTGTTGACTACTATACACACAATGCACATGTAGGGTTGAAACCCATCATGTGGTGGGTTCCACCAAGAATAACTCCCAGGTAAAAACCATGACAATTTAGGGGTGGCAATTCGTGTCGTGTCAGTGTTTCGAAACAGCCTGAAATCCCTGTTTCGAAATGCTTATACAGTATTTTGTGTTGGGTTCGTCGGATTCACGGGTTACATGATAATTCATGTTGGTGGGTAAGATTCATGCCAATTGAATATAAATTAATGCAATAACAAATGTTGTGACAATGGTACTCACCTGTGTTTATTTTTGTAAAATTTTGATAATGAGCTTTGTTTTAATATGTTTACTAGCAAATCAACCTAGGCAAGCACGGGTCAATGGATAATAGAAACAATAAAAACAAAAAAAAAATATAGAAATAATTACTAAAAATACAATTGTTAAAATTCAATCATAATACTTGAGAGAAATTCTACTAAAAACAATTAAAATTACAAAAAAAGATAGTAATAATAATTATTAAAAAATTTTAAATATAATTTTAACAATTATTCCTAATTTAGGAATTATAATTATCCTAATTAGGTGCATGGAGCATGTCATGAAAGATCTACTCCCTTAAGATTTATATCGCTTCATGAATCAATCCATCATTGATGGAAAATAAATAGAAAGATGTATGAATTACCTAACAGTGAAAGAACCTGAATAAATATTGGAATTTATTTCATAAACATGTAGTGCAAGTGGTTGAGAAATTTATACCTTACACTAATGCTTAATGATTTTAAGATAAATGGATTTTGGAGTTTGAATCACCCTTTTAGATAAGTTATGAATAGAGTAATGGAAAATAATATATTCATAAGAAGCCTCTATTAACATCAGATAGTTAAAAAAGAAATGAGAAAAAGTACCAAAAGAAAATTGATATGAACTTACCTTTTAATTATTTCATTGTATAGTGTATTTATTATGTTATCTTTTTTAATAAAAATTTATATTTGATGTTTGATCTAATGTAATTAAGTCTCCCAATGGTAGTTTTTACACATCACTTAAAAACTTAAAATGTGAAAAAATCATACGAGTGGTTAAGAAAAAATGAAATAAAAATATTGAGAATATATAAAAATGATTATTTTCATGTTCAAAGATGAAGAGACTCCTAAGTATTTGATAGAAGCTCAAATACCTATGAATATTGGGACATAAGCTTACACCAATGTATTGAAGTGCTGAAATTCAAATACTGCTTCTATAGATTAACGATAAAGAGAAAGAATTTTTGCTTTTAAAGCACAAATAGAAAACATCCTTCGAAATTAAAAAAAAAAATCTCACTCAAAATTTTCAAAATCAGAACCTAAGAAACCCCTTACAAAAAATAAGAAAATATATACTAAAGTTGTAATAAAGTAAATCCAAAAAAACATCACAATTTATAATCAGCATTAACACCAGAACCATGGACCAAACCCCTTTCTCGTCATTTTCAAAATCGATAACATTAGGACTGATTGGTGTGCATTCTATCGAATCCGACAATGGTCATTTCTTTTCAATTATATCACTATCTTCAACCTAAAGAATTTTTAAAAATAAACTCTTTAGAGCTTTGATTTGTGGCTAGAAAGATTTGAAATTTCTGGTAAGGATGTTAGGGGAGAGAAGATGATTGTCTATGTTTATCTCTATAATTTTTAATAAAAAGAGATAATTTAAAGGTGGGCTTAGAAATGATAAATTTTATAAGACGTTTTGATAGGATATTAAAGATAGAATTGTTGGAGAATGTCTGTTGAAATATTTCATTAAATTTTAATTGGAGAGGAAAAGATGAAGTGAGTGACATAAATGCATAAATAAAATAAGAAATAAAGTTTTTAAGAGATGAATAGGAAAGACTTTTGATAGGTTTTTATGAAAGAAACAAATAGAAAATAGAAATTAAGAATAATTAAATTAAATAGGTAATTTTCAAATTTAAAAATTGGTATTTATGATAGATTAATCACTCCCTACATTATCTCAAATTTCTCCCATCCTTTCTCTCAAAACAAATTTTAAATAACCATACCAAATATAAAAAAAGAATAATGTAGAAGATTTCTTTAATAGGTAATTTTAAAAATTTAAGAATGGTTTTTATTATAGATAAATCACTCTAACGTTATCTCATTTATCTCCCATCTCTTATGTCTAAACGAATTTTAAATAATTGTACAAATAAATATTGATTAAAATTATGAAACTTTTTTTAATCAAAATATGTAATTTTTAAATAATAAAATAGAATAAATAAATAAATAAATGTATGGAATAAAAATGAAAAAGATTTGATCAACAAAATTTGAAGAGAGAATACGAAGAGGTTGAGAAAGAAACATGTGTGAAAAGCGTGTGTATGAAAACAAAGAAAGCTTTAACATGTGTGAGAGAAACATGTGTAGGAAAGCAAAGAGGGCTTCTACATCAACATAAATAGATTTAAAAATAATATTATGCAATATTATTAAAAAATAAATTTGCATGGGTGTTGTTGAGGTGATATTTTTTATAACAAAAAGTAAAAAAGAAAATACAAATTATAATATGGGTATAAAAGGTTTAAATTTAAAAGCAAAAAAGATTTATATCTATAATTAATAAGAAGATATCATGTGTGTGTATGTGTGTGTGTGTTTATTAAAAAATATAGAAAGAAGCTAATCTTCCTAATAAACAAATCTTTTAAATGATATACAACATCAAAATTGTATTTAATGATATATAACAACAAATCTAAGAGAAATAAATAATGAAAAAATGGTAAGAACATTAAAATACTTGTTTAATTAAGAATTGATTGGGAGAGAGAATACACGTGTGCAAGAAGCATGTGTAAGAAAACAATGGAGGCTATACATGTGTGGTTGAAGCATGTGTAGGAAGGTAATGATGACCTCCAAATCATCACAAATTGTTTATATATATATATATATATATATATATATATATATTAGTAATGATATTTATTAGATTTGTTTTAACAAAAATTCAAATTTATTAAATATAATTAGTGGAGCAAATTAGGAAAAATAGTAATGGCATTTCTTAGATTTGTTTTATTTAAAAATTATTATTAGAAATTTTAAGGAAATAAAAAAGAAAGTAATATAAAACAATAAGAAAGTTAAATAGTTAATGACATAATAAAATTCAAATTTATTAAATATAAATTAGTAGAGACAAATTAGGAAAATAAGCAAAGAGAGAATGAGAGAATTTAGAAAATAAAGGAAGTTAGAAGAAATGTGGAGTATAACATGTGTCAAAATTTAATTGGGAGAGAAATGAGCATACACATGTGTGGGAGAAGCATATGTAGGAAAGCAATGACATATATACATGTGCGGTTGAAGCATGTGTGGGAAGACAATGAGAGTCTCCAAATCATCATGAGTTGCTTTGATATATATATATACACACGATAAATTTTGATAGCTAATTTGACATAATTATTGAGGCAACAAAATTTATTGTGTACACAAGATCACTCTACCATCCACTGGTTGTTATTAAGCATATTCTAAGTTTTCTCAATTGTACACTTGGCTATGGTATATGGTTTCATCAATCTTTAATTTTATCACTTGCTTTTAGCGATTCCAATTGAGCTAGTTCTCTTGATATCGACAATTTTTATTTTTCATTCTAACTATTTAGTCATTCTTTTATAATCCTGATAAGTGATGTTTGATTTTATTAACATTATTAAAGACATACCAAAATTTTAAAGAGGAGGAGAGAGGTAGGGGTGTGCATGACATGTAATTAAAGGTGTTTAAATTTTAATGGAGAAATATAGATGCTTAGCAAAAACCTAGGAGAGAAAGAGTGGGTCATTATCAAAAGCATTTAACAAAAACGAAAAGCTTACCAATAAATAAGAACAAAGTAAATTTATAAATGATAGTTCATAATTGTAGAAAATAGTCATACATTAGGTACCAATTTGCCACCATTGGGCTTGTATAAAGACCAATTCCTTCATACATGCAAATATGCGTGGTGGTGAGTAAATTTATGTAAAGTTACATTTTTTTATAAATAAACTTTAAAATTCAAATATTTTAATGTAGATGAATTTTGTAATGTATGACCTACATCAACATAAAGTTGATACTTGATAGGTACTACATAGTTAGTCAACTTACATTATTACTACAAAAAAAAAAAAAAAAATTCCTTCCAAATTACCATTAAATGCACTATAAATAATGGTACCTATCATTTGACAACCTTCAGAACCCATAAAAGGGTCACGGAGTATCAAAACCTTTGTTTGTGCTCACTTTATGTATTGTCACTTTCCTCTGTTTAAGGTTGAAATTTAAGGAGGGGTATATAGTCTAACAATTCAAATGATGAAAGACAATCCCATAAGCGCAAAAAGCAAGGGTGCCTCTAGGAAAGGGGAGAATAAAGTAACATTTTACTTTTCTTGTAACTTTGTAGTTAGTTTTGAGGAATGATCTATTTTAGTAATTTTTTATGTAGCTTGTACCCAAAATCTTTATTTTGGGGGGCGGTTCTTTTGACATAGGAATTTGCCCTTTTGTATTTGTTTGTTCATTCTACAAAAAGCTACAGCAAAATTTGAAATAGTTGACGACCTAACGTTAGTTTTTGTTTTAATTTTT
Source organism: Platanus orientalis (assembly GCA_025762735.1). Lineage (NCBI taxonomy): Eukaryota > Viridiplantae > Streptophyta > Magnoliopsida > Proteales > Platanaceae > Platanus > Platanus orientalis. The sequence goes on along the minus strand of JAOXJP010189971.1, from coordinate 529 downwards.
TTTCGTTGTTTTATCTATATGAATTGCATTTCTATGTAAGGTTTATTTCTTAACTGTTTCTAGCAGAAAATTATTCTCATTTTCTAGTCTTAAGGGTTTAAAACAGATTGGGTAGAACCGATTAGGCCCAGTTCAGATGATTGTTTGCGTTGAGTTGAGAGAGCTTGAACATATATATTATATATTTGAACCGTTTAGACTTAATTCAAGCATAAAAAATTTAATAACTTAGACAGATAAAGTACAAAACTTTGAAAACGCTATTTAGAAGAAAAAAAATGTTTAGGAAAAGTACAAGAAAAAAACTGACGTTTGGTTGCATGGAATGCATTCTTAGAATGGTTTCAAATATCACATTCTTGCAACATTTTTTGGCAGTAAGAATGATAGTGCCAAAAAAAATAAAGAATGAATTCTTTGGATTCACACACAGGACTTGATGAACGAACTTATAGCCCATTGACTCCTCACATCCACATCAAAGGAAAAGCTTCCGAAGAGCTTTAGATGAGCAGAGGAGAGGAATAAT
>JAOXJP010189960.1:0-12274 GCA_025762735.1 Platanus orientalis | reverse complement strand
GTGTATAGGTCTGCAAGTTACCTCTTGAATACTTTACAGAGGTCTTGATAATAAAAAATATTAGCAGTTTCAGAAAGCTTGAGGAAGAGAGATACTTAAACGAGAAAAGTACATTTACGAGAACCCAGTTCAAAGGTATGCTTCTTTATCACGAATTATTCAAAAATAAAAATAAAAAAACATTGAGGCTCTGTCTATTTATGGGGAAAGTTAAAAAATATATATTTGGGTAATAGTAAAATAACTTTTCCAACCGTACAGGTTTCTGTGTTTGGTTAAAAATCAATTTTTTTCAAGATTTTCTCCAATTTTTCAAAGTAAAAGTTAAAATTATTGGACTATATATGACAAGTTTCCTTCGGAAATTTATAAAACTTTATTTTCTGTCAACTTTCCATTGGAAGTTTAGGGAAAATGCATTTCACTTGACTTCACTTTCCCTATTTTTCCCACAAACAAATATAGCCTTAACAGGAAGACAAATGTTTTTTTTTTTTTTTTTTGGTTAAGAATCTTATTAGTCTATCCAAAGAAAATAAAATAAAATAATAAAATAATTAATATGGTTAGTTCACATCATTTTTTTTTTTTTATAAACCCATCATAACATGGTTGTCACCTAAAATGTACATAAAATGTACTTACATAAATAACTGAATGAGAGTATTGATAAATTCATAGGAAACCTGTTTCTTTTCCATTTTGTGAGGAACCCATTGACAAAGTGTTTTTTTCTTCTTGGGAGAACATTACAACAACATCAGTTGACAACCCCCGCCCCCCCCTGTTAACTACCTGAGCAGGCAGAAATTGTTGCTCACTGCTCTCCCATCCCTCCCTCCAGGGAGTTGACTGGGTCTTCCCTAAGGAGGACTTATGCCTCAGCCACCCGAGTACTGGGGCATTGGCCCATTGACAAAGTTTAGAACAGCGAGATTTGTCTGTTTTGATTGTGGCTAAGGCTCAGCGCTGACATTTGAGGGTGATGCGTGTTGGGAGGTCAATCTCCCACTCTTCCTGGGAAGCTGTGAAGGTCAGCTTGTTACATCGTATGAGAAGTTCTATAGCTATTCTACTTCAAATCTGTGATCCTCCATGCACCTTCACGGCCTCACCCACAAGTGCAGATGTGGCCCTCTTTATATGAAAAGTACGGACGGAGTCATCTTAATGGAAGACGTCGACTTCGGTTCATGAACGACTTCCCAATACGGCCATTTCAAAGGTCTACAGAATCAAATCTACTAAGGCTGGGTTGGGTGGTCCTGCAAGTAGGGCTGCAAACGGACCAGATTCAGATTAGATATGAGCATGTCTGTATCCTGTTTAATATCTGTTTAAGTAATCCGGATTTCGGATATCCAAAAAAAATAAGCAATTTTATAGATGTTGTCACCTTTGCCAGTGTGATCTTTCCTAAGCCATCTCTATCCTCATCAAGATTTTCAATGCCGTATGGCCTGGCAATGATGTCAAATGGAACAAAACACATCCGTCTTTTCTCTTATGTGGTTTGTGTGAACTTCCACCACTGTGGCATAGTTGTGGTAGTACTTGTAGGTGTTACCATGGATTTTATGTATTTTTAAGGTTTTAGTTACTAGGCTCTTAAAATTGTTGGTTTAGTTTTAAATCCAATGGTTTATACTCTATATTCTATATATTAATGTTATATTTAAACGGATCGGATATTTAACAAATAGGATATAAATGGCCGGATAAGCTTATTTCAAATCAGATGCAAATGGAAAAATGATATTTTTCGGATAACTTGCAGCCCTACCTGCAAGGAGATTATTAGGTGAAAGATACCGTAGATGGGCTTAGAAGTTATGCCATGAAAGGACTAAGTAAAATAATACCCACTTATGTTGCTTTTTTTTTTTTTTTTTGCCACTTGGGCATTGTATTCTTTCTATAACAGAGGTGTCTTGGTAAATACATATAGGTGAAAGGAGGGTGTTATAGTAAATAAATGGTAAATTAGTACAATACATTTATCGTGTCACATCTTTATAGGAGCTGGCATGATATTTCTCCATTTAGACTAGAGATGATACAAATCCATTTTACTAAGCCAAGCAAGTACCCATATATATAATGTTTTGTGATTACAAAGTGTTTGTAGTGTTTGTAGTGTTTATGGTGAATTATAAGCCAACACATATTGTGTTCGAGGGTTCAAAAAAGTGTTCAGGTGTAAAAAAGGAAACATCAAATTCAAAAAGAAGAAGAGAAAGACTGAGGGCATGATTGAAAACAAGAAGAAGAGTTGCAGATGGTCATGGAATGGAAGAGGTCTCATCACAGACATAGACGTAAGACAATGGACAGAGAGCATCAGTCTCCAAGTGAGAGATTGTTTGAATAGAGTCTAATGTATGCCGGAGGCGAGAGGAACCAAAAGAGTGAGTTCCAACATTGTCGGATTGATCTAGGCATATTTGGTGACCTAGACTGTAGAAACTACAAACCAGAAAGTCGTTGGTTCAATCTTGGATCGATCTCGGATTGAGCCAGGCACCCAGTTCAATCCTGGATTAATCTCGAATCGATCTTGGATCGAGCCGTCGTGGTGGAATGAAAATGGAAAGTGTCGTAAAAAACAAAGAAAACTAGGTTTCGTGGTGGAATCAACTTGTATGATCTGTATAAGGTCTCTATTGTTGTTTAAGGTTATAGAGAGGTCACTCAAAGGGTTTACAAAGTTTTAGCAAAACTTGAGAGAGTAGTGAAAGGCTTGAAAATGATTTCTCTTTGAGTTTTCTTAAAGTTTTCTTGTTGAGAGAGAATGTGAAATAGGGGAAAGAGAAAGAGATTTTTTAAGGGTTTTTGGCTGTGAGAGTATGTGAGAGAGAGAGAGAGGAAAGCTTGTGGCTTTGTATTCTTTCCTTATAGTGAATTTTTTGCGTGGCTCTATGGTTTTTTCTCATGTCTTGGGGTTTTCCACGTAAATCATTGTGTTGTGATTTATTATGCGTCTGCTTGTTTATTTCCGCATTTATTGCATCCTAAGGAACTCACATCAAGAGGGGGTTGCAATCCTAACACTAGGTGGATAATCTTCATGTATCCTCTCTCCCTTCTCATGAGACTCATTTATTTGTCTTGCATCACTTTTATTCCTTAAAACAAGTTCAAGCTCTTCAACCGATTCCTTAAAATAAGAGAAGAGTATCTTTTATTCTTCAACTCCCTAGAGACACTTTAGGTGTCACGACCCAAATCCCCAGGCCATGAAGTGGGTTGAGTTCGGATCCGTGACATGGGAATGATCCGCCCCAAACCCGTTTCTCATATGGGGAGACTAATGTGATCGAAGTGGGTCATTAACCCTTTTATACATGTTCACATCACACTCCAAATAATAGATTTCCCTTTCAAGTTTGTCCATTAAGTCATATTCATTTAATTTCATTTCTAACATATCACTATCGTAGCAGAATAATAATATTGATAACATGATCCAAATAAGAACATCATAAATACATAAACATCAAGTCTAAAATATCTCATGACTATCCAACATAAAAGGGCCTAAACCTATCCATAAGTATATACAAGTCTTGCCCATGAAGGGGCCCATCTCAATTCAACAAAATACTAAATATGTCACATTTCTGAAAAATAAACTAAAACTGAAATGGAAAACTAAGATGTAGTGTCTAGTCTCGTTGTCCAATCTTTAAGCTCTTCCATTTCATCTTAAGGCGTAGTCCAACCTATATGCCTACAAATCTGCGGGTGGTGTCAATTAAAGTAAGCTTGACGGACTTAACGGGAGGGGATGCAGTTTATACAACACTAAAGGAAGACAAAGATAAGCATAGTAGTAAATAGAAGGAATCAAGATAAACTAAGGAATCAAAGTAGGAATAAGAATACATCACATTTGCTAAACATGTATCCCTACTGTGAAATAAGTATACACATCTCACAAGATAACTACAAGAGATTCTAAAGTGAATTAAACTGCATTCTGCATATGCCACATACTAAATACTATATGTACATGTCAAGTGTTATATACTTCATGCCAAGTACTACATGTCATATGTCAACCCATGAGGGGTCTCTATCACATAATAAAGCTCAATGTAAATAAAGCATGTGAAGTCTCCATCAAATCCAAAACATATAGCCCATATGAGAGTCTCCGATAAAACAAATCGCATAACTCATGCAAGAGTCTCTGACAAACCAAAACACATAACCCACATAAAGGTCTCCGGTGTAACATATCATATAGCATATATTGGGCCACTAGGATCGTCTTCACCTATTAATGTGACCCGGTGATTGGGTACCTGAAGCCATATAGGCTAACCCACAAAGGGGTCTTCGGGGTCATAAGACCAATGAGCACGATAGTCGTATTCACCTATTAATGTGACCCGATGATTAGGTACATGAACTCACTAGACAAGTATATAATCCCTTCACTTAAGAGTGGTCCTCATTAGACAACTGGTGTCTCTTCGCCAATTGGCGGTCATCACTAGACAACTAGTGTCCCTTCGCCAATTGGTGGTCATCACTAGACAACTGGTGTTCCTTCGCCAATTAGCAGTCATCACTAGGCAAATGTATAGCCCCTTCGCCTAAGGGTGGTCATCACTGGATAATTAGTGTCCCTTCGCCAATGGCGGCCATCACTGGACATCTTATGTCCCTTCGCCAAATGGTGATCACTGGGCGAGTATATAGCCCCTTCACTTAATGGAGGTCAGCGCCCATGCACCATCCCACTTAAGGGTATATCATTCCAAATCTCTATTTCCAAAACCAACACCAAAATCCACACTCATGTATTAGTAAAATAACTCATACATAAATACGTCACATGAAAGATATCCATGTGTACTAATCCATAAATAGTTTTAAAATTTGAAGAGATAAATCACATATAAGATCCCAACACTAACATGGAAATATAAATGCTCATACTCATCCCAAGACATATATGATGTTCATGCTAGGGAAACCATTTCATGCTGAATGCTACAAATAATATGACCGAATAGCCCACATTCTCCCAAAACTTATGAAAAAATCCAAGTAAAAAGCCTTTTGAAAACATCGAAGTAAATCATACTAAGAATAACCTACTCATGCCACCAAAAACTCTCAAATGATGCAAAGCCCCAATGTATTAACACATAAGTTCTAAGGTTCTATCATGGGAATCCATAAAATATCATAGATTACTATAAGCCAATATGTATATATGATGGAATTCACTAAAAAGTTTAATAAACTCATGCAAGGAATCCAAAGACATCCAAGAAACATGTAAGCAGCATTAAAAGTCTATGAAAAACATTTTATCAAGCATGTAAAGTGCAAGGATTAAGGAATTCAAAGAACATAAGAAACCTTTCACACCCTACAAGACAAGTAAATCAAGCTCTCAAACTTTATCACATGAAATAGAGATCATCCAATCCCCTCCACAAAGCTCCATTCACAAGATCACCACTCTATAACCAAAGAGATCAAAGAATCTAATAAAGAAGTTACCAACTATCATGCTAACATCATAAGACTATGATCCATTATCAAGAAATCAACCTACTCAATAATAGATAGAGATGAATCAACTAATACAAGCTCTCAACCATCAAATCTAACATCCTAGGAGAAGAAAGTGTACATAAAATGCATATCTGCTCACCAACCATTCTCATAGAGATTAAAATCCATAAATATTAGCAAACGTAGAGTAGAAACACTTTTCTATAAACCTAAGAAGAGAAAAGTACAGCATAAACAACATATCCACTCACATAATCCATAAAATCAAGGTTCTACATAAAAAAGTAATCAAGATCACAAAGAATAGATGTAGAACCACCAAATCCAAGATCATTTTGCATAAATCAATGATCCTAAGAATGGAAAAGTGAGCATAAATTGAATATTCATTCACCCAATATTAATCCTCATTGTCTTGAAAAGAAAACTCTTCTAAAACTCCTTTTCTTTTGTTCAATCTTCCTTCCTCTATGAGTAAATAAACAAATCTATGGTTAAAAACCATAAACTAAAGTAAAAAAATAGGAATCCATAGTCATTTAGACTAAATCTAAGAAAGAAAACATATAATCTAACATATTTTCAAAGTTGGGAGTGAAACTTGCTAAATTGGGGGAAAATCTTTCTCCTTCTCTCTCAAGTTTCTCTAATCCCCCAAATCCTTACTCTTTTTGTTCTAAATGACCTAAATGAGGCCTTAGAGGTATTTTAACTTGTCTAAGATGAAATCCCACATGTGTGGGGGTCTAATGGGTGAAAGTCACATAAAAATGGCATAAAATATAATATTTCAGCACGTTTCAACGTTTCTAGGCATGCCGTGATCGATCACGGGTCACCCAGAAAAGTCCCAAGAGTTTTGATCCTTCATTCGTGATCGATCAGGCCAAAAACAGGGTTTCGTGATCGATCACGAGATCCGTGATCGATCTCGCATCTCTTAGAAAAAATTTCCTCCATAGACAGGTCTCAATAAAACGGCTATAAATTTTGTTACATAACTCTAAATTACAAATCGTTTGATGAGTTGGAAATTAGACTAGAATACCTTTCTAAAAGGGTATGGATCAAACTCTAATTTACTCAGGATTGGTATCAGTGGGCCTGGAAAGTTGCTCAAAATACGAGATCAGGATAACTTTCAAACTTGACAAGTTCATAGTCCAACTTAGATCTTACACTTTAAACCTGGTCTAAATGGTTTCTAAACCACTCTAAGGGCTGTATAACATATGTGAAATAACACTTTTACCCTTATAGGACAAAATTATAGTTTTACCCTTTAGATGCAATTCGGGGTATTACAGATATACTATAATGTGTCAATCCTATTGTTGAGAGTTAATCAACAATAAGTGGTCTTGCCATTGGGGATATACTACAATGTGTTAATCCTATCATTAGGAGTTAATCAACAATAAGTGGTCCTACCATTGGAGATATACTATAATGTGTCAATCCTATCGTTGAGAGTTAATCCATGACAAGTGATCCTGCCATTAGGGACATAATACAATGTGGCAAAGTGAACCAAAGTGTAAGCAAGTGAATCCAAGTGTAAAGTAAGTGAAAGAAAAGTATAAAGTGAAAGAAAAGTAAAAACAAATGTAAAATAATGACAAACAAGTGTAAGAAAGTGAATAAGTATAGAGTAAATGAAAGAAAAGTGTAAGCAAGTGTAAGATATTGACGAGTAAGTGTAAGAAAAAGTAAGAAAGTGATACCAAGTATTTAAGTAAGAATGAGTAAGTGTAAGTGACCTTAAAGACCCCACTATTAAGAATGAAACTATGTTAAGAAAGAATGAAAAGTAAAAGACATAAAAAAAGTGAAAAATCATGATAAGAAGAATATAAAATTTTATAAGAAATAAAGAATGTTAAAGATAGAAGAAAAACACATAAACTCCCAAAGTAAAGTAAAGTTATAAGTCATATATAAAGGAAGAAAGATATTAAGATAAGGATATGGAAACATCTAAGTTTCATAAATAAGAAAAAGTTCAAACATTATGTAAGAAATAAAGTTTCATGAAAAACAAAGAAATTGTATAAGTTACTAATGAAAATATAAGTCCTTAATATGAGTAAGTAAAGAAAGTGTAAAGGAATGAGTGGAAGATTATAATCTTTAAAAAAATATAAGTTCCTAAACTATGCAAGAAAAATAGAGATGTATGATGGTTCTCCCATTGGGATACAATTCAATGTTATGAAAATTAATGATAAGTGTTAAATGACTAATGAAAGTGATAAGTAAATATTAAGACAATGACAATGAAAGCTAATAAGTGATAAGTGATGACACAATGAATAATAAGTAACCTATGATGAGTAATAAGTAAGAATGTGAATGATAAGTACTAAGGTAATGATAGACTTGTTGAATATAGAATAACAATTTCATATATTTCATTATATAAATGTGTTATTATGATTGTTAATTGCTTAAGAATGATACATGCTTAATTTGAAATGATTTCTATATGCATATTTATATCAGAAAAGTATAGTTTATGCATGAGAAATGAATATAATGTTCATTGGGATGCACACTAAGTATCTTTAATATGAATGAATGAGAAAATATTTACCATGTGATTGTAAGTATATATTTCTATGTATGTTGCTATGAAAATATATGAGAAGAATGTCATGTATAGGTAGAATCATGCAAATTGCCATAAGTAGGTACTAGAAAAATGTCATGTATAAATAGAACCATGTGAGTTTCCATGCATAGTTCCTACATGAAGAACCATGATGATGATTGTTTAGATCTTGTAATGACTAATAGATGATGTATATATACTAGCACATGCCTACACGTTATAAATTGAGATGTGTATTCTACATGAAGATGTACTTAGTATTTTATATTGAAATATTTATGTTTTACCCATCCAGTTCTGTAGTAGATTTTGTGCACCTACTTACGAGTTGTGGATTTCACCCATCCACATCATTTTTTCCAAGTCAGTTTTAATTTAAGTACACTATTGAAAGTACCTAGAGGTTTGAGAGGAAGGCATGTGGCAAATGCTTTTCTTTCTTATTATTCAAAGTTCTCTCTAAATTCTACATTTCATATTAGACCTTCATTTTGAGATGTATTAAGATTAAAGTTTGACTTTTGGGACTTGTACCTTTATGTTCGAGTTAAGGTGATGAGAGATTAGTAACTTGATAGTTAATATGTTTATATGTCATAGTTTATTTTCGTTGTACCTTTAAGATTATGATGTTAGTGATGATTGATTCTTATTTTGCTACATATAATAAGTTTAAGGTTACGTTTCTAAGTAATCCTACAGGTTAAGATAAAAGTAAAAAAATTATAGTGAATGTTTATGGACCCAGTTTAATAGCGGTTCAGTTTCATGTCTAAATAAGGTTATAAAATTTGGGGTCATTACAAGTTCTTCTATCAGTTTTATGCATGCCATCAAATTAAAATATGATAGTTTTCATATACTAAATACTACACTCATTCCCATCCAATAGTACATTCAAAGAAGAAAAAATTGAAACATAGATACTTAGGAAATCATCATTATACAAAAGCTTAGCAAGTTATATGGTAGCAAAAGGAAGGCATAAATAGAAGATAGGAGTCAAAACCAAGACTTAAGAATTTGCTCTAAAAGCGTAATCAGAAAGCTTTGTTTAAAGGGAAACTTCAATGAGGAAATCTTTAAAAGAGTGATTCATGATTCATGGAATCTCAAGAATGGAGTTGAGATTAGCTCTCTAAGTTGGGCCATTTTCTCTTCAAAGTTTACAAATATCAAGGACTACAGGAGAATCCTAAACAAGGGTCCATGGTTGTCACACCCCAAACCTGGACTCGGATTAAGACCAATAAGCACCCCAGATTTGGACTGTGACATCAAGACAATATATATCTTACCTATAGTCATGTACGGTTTCTTCTTTTTTTTTTTTACTTGTATCATGACATTACATAGTATTTCATTCCTTTACTTTCTCATTTGTAGTGAAACATATTCAATTCAATTCATTGCTATTACATTCCATCATTTATTTATGCAATGAAAATACATATACATCTAATACAATTGCAATGAAATTTAAACAAATATCTCATATGACTACTATTCAATTCATTTCTAAGCTATCAAACCATATGAGACATTCCAAGGTAAAAAGTCTCCAACATTCAACCATTCCCTAAACTAATGATCACTAATGTAATTAGTTATTACAGCCCATTAAATATTCACACTTAAGTCCTCACATGGACAATTCTCCATATAGTCTAGGATTACAATGACAAGCCACAAAAACATAAGATAACAGTTCTCGGGCTTGAATTGTTTCCCGTACAATCACACTTCACTAATCCGGTCTAAATGTTCATTGTCTAAAAAATGGTTATGGATGGGTGGGTCCATGGATCATAAGAAGTCATATAAAATATATAGGAGACAAAATTGAACAATATACAATCACATAATAGCAATTTTATATGACAAATGCATGCATGACATCGAAAAGAGCATTATATCAGTAATTCAATGTGACATTACAAGTAATTTTATCGTTTAATCTTTAACGCATGCATTGTTTAATTACAATACAATTATCAATAGATCATAGGCCAATATAGAGGCAAATATAGTATGTTTCCACAATACAATCGATACGGTAAATTTACGTGAACATATAGAGTTCAGATCGTTGACATTTCCTTTTGTTAATATGTAATGTTTTCCCAAAGGTATCAATAACTCAATGGCATAAGCCAGTTTACTTGTATGGGCATCAATCAATCAATGACAGATAACAATTTACTTGGATAAACATCAATCAAAACAATGGACATTGGATTACTCAAATGAGTATTGATCAATCAATAATTTATGTTGTTTCACCCAGATAGATATCAATCAAAACAAAAACATATGTAGAATGACACAAATGGGTATCAACCAATTGATATATAGTTTACCCGAATGGGTATCAATTGGTCAATAATTTATACAGTTTACCCAGATGGGTATCAATAAGTTAATGTCATATTTAAATTTACCTTTGTATCAATTCTCAATGGTAGGGAGTTTCATCGCATTGATGTAGCCCCAAGTGGAGGGAGTATCCATCGCATTGATATAGCCCTAAGCATATGGAGTATCCATCACATTGAATTATGGACCCAAATAGAGAGAGTATCCATCGTATTTATATAGCCCCAAGCGGAGGGAGTATCCATCACATTAATATAACCCCAAGTGGAGGGAATATCCTTCAATTAGACATGCGTACAATCGATAAAGTCAATAGCATCAATAAGATTCAATACATTCAATAGGATTAATGTGTCACTAGAGTCAATATGGTCAATAGAGCCAATAAAATCAATATGAGCAAAACAATCGATGAAATCAATACATTCGGTAAAGTCAATACAACCCATAGAGTCAATACAATCGATACAAGCTAATACAATCAATGAATCCAACCTAATCGGTGATATCAATACAATTAATGGGTTCAATACAATTAATAGAGTTTGAAATTCCAAAATGTGATCCTAGAGGGGGGTGAATAGGATCTTGGACAACTATTTAAAATTATTTAATTATTAAGTTCACTTTTGATTAACCTAAATTTTACTTTAATATGTAGCAAAATATTTTATCAAGTAAATCAAATCTCTATGAACTTGTCATAAACCACTACTCTCTTTCATCCACTATATTGTTACCTATAGCAGAGCGGGAGACAGGTTGATAAATTCCCTAAGGTTTCTTTACTAATTCTTTTACTTTTACTAATTCTTTTACTTTAACCTTAGTTAGAGTAACTTATTGTGTTGGGCACTTCGAGCCTACGTCCATTTTCCAATAATAATTTATTTTTAATAGTGGTTTGGCACTTCGAGCCTACGTCCATTTTCCAATAATAATTTATTTTTAATAGTTGTCCTAAACTATTACAAGAAAAATTATCAAAACCATAATTCACCTACAAGTTCCAGAGAATCCACTCCCTTGCAAGTACGCTCTTAGTGTCTCCAGTGATCGCGTTCTGTCCAATGACTCTGATGGACAAAGTGCACTTGGCTCCAACAAGTGTAGTGAGAATCCACCTCCGGTGACTTTAGTGAAGGCTACTATCTTCAGTTGAAGTATTGAAAATTCTTATATTGCAGGTTGCCTCTTTGTAGGCTAATATGACTATGAAAACCCACTATTTAGCTTTCGAATGATGTAACTTAGTGATTGAGAAGCAAACTAATAGACCTTGATAAGGTTTAATAATTGTTTCAACTTTAAGGTCATAAGGTCATAGGAATTTGACTAATTTTACACAAAACCTCACTCTTAGGCTTGATTTCAAGAGAATTTGACTATAGAATCATTCATATTTCTTATGTAAGTCGATGAAACTTTATCTCCAATTTATTGCTCCAAATTCGGTAGGACAAGTTAGAGCGTGTCTAAAGTAATAATGACATCAGGGCTGACACATCAGTGCCAAAAAATGAAAAACATCCCCCCAAAAAGTGTATATCACTTTTTCGGCACTAATGTGTCAGCCCTAACATTGTTCTTACTTTAGACACTCTCTAACTTGTCCTACCAAATCCCGCCCACCTATTTATAAAGAGGAAAAATAGCACTCTAGAATTCCCCAATGACGCTTTTCAAATGGTAAAAAATAGAGCCATTTGGAAAGAGATTATATATATATATATATATATATATATATATATT
>JAOXJP010189949.1:0-12275 GCA_025762735.1 Platanus orientalis | reverse complement strand
TTTTTTTTTCTTTTTTTTTTTTTTTTTTTATCTTTTTTGGTAAGGATTTTTATCCATTTATTTGCTATGGTTTGAATGAAATTGTGACATGTATAAAAGTTATAAGTTAGCTTATATATTGAGTTGGGATTGTGTCCATCTGAGTACTTCAAACCCACACATGAATAATTTCCCTTCCAGTTTTTCATTTCACTTCACATGGAATTAAAATAGAAAAGGCGTATTTTTTTATTACTTTAGTCATATTATAACTTAGTCGTTTCCTTGGGAAAATCAATGTATTATGATTTGTTAAATTTCTCAGCTAAATATTTGGCAGTTTTCAATGTATTTATTTGTGTTTATTTGTTGGAGAGTAATTCTGATTGATGTTCATAGCTGAAATTTGCATTAGGGTTTTTATTTTTGCTGGCCTACGACCAATGCTTCCTCCTCCTTCCAAGTTGCTTTTCACCTCTTACGTTTATCCTCCATTAGTAATATGTTTTGTTTCTTTTTATGTTTAGCTCTTCTTGTTTCTTTGGTTAGTGGATTTGTCATGTTTCTTTTATGATTGTTTCCCTCGTGATGGATGATTGGATGAATGATTGTTTAATCACTTATATGGAAGAAAAATATTTTTAATAACATCAATAATAAGAAGATCATCTAATATTTTTAGAACATGAAACCTTGTCGTAAACAATTACTATTATAATTGTAGATGGAATTTTAGAAGGTAATTATTTTTTGTAAATGAATGATACACAATTGAAATTGACTTTTTAATGAAAATTATTTATGTGAGTAAACTTTAATATATTTATACATGTTTTTATTTTATATTTGTACATGTTTTTCTTTGAACTCCCCCCAAAAGAGCATATCCTAGCTTTACCCCAGGTTATGAGTAATAAAAAAAGTCCATATTTTACGTCCAAAAATCTTGTTGATAGGAGGAGGGACCCTCGAAATTCTTACATAACGCTTTCACCACACCACCTTGTTACGTTCAAATAGGCACGTAACATTGGTGAATGAGATCTTTCCGGAATCTTACCACGGAAGAGAATAAAGACAGGAAGGAAAAAATAGGTTCCAGTTCTTAAGAGACGAAAAGGGAATAGGATTTCCTTTTGATAAATAGACAAAACCTAGAATCAATGGTTGTTGATAGGAACCTAGAATCAACGGTTATTATTAAAGTTAAAAATATGTTTTTAGCGTTAATTTTTGAAGTTGATGTAAAAAGGTTGCCGCTAAAAACCCATTTCTTGTAGTGAGCTTCTTTAGATTTAGTGGAACCCAAAATTATTGGGAAAATAGTTTTACGTAGCCGTATCCGTTGCTGGATGAAGAGTAGAGCTTTGCATCTTTTTGCTTATTTTGCTTGTATTCCATTTGCTTTGCTGTTGTCCAAATTGATAAGACTTCCGAACTTCCGGATTCTCTCATCAATTAAATCCTATAAATCTTGTGAGTTGGAAGTGTCTTTACTTTTACGCGCCAAAAATCATAGCTCTCGCCATTAAAAATAGGAACCATAGTTTGAGCATAATTGAATGTAGATTCACTAAAATTTGTTACCATGGATATAGATCCGATTTATAAAAGGAAGGATTTAAGAAAAAAACCTGGTTTGATACCAAAACTGTTGGGTATCGGAAGCAAGCAATGGGCGATTTAGTAAAAACAAATATTATTTTATTTCTCAGCGTGCACAGGTACAAAACAGAGGCTTGCCCGTAACCTCTTATATTTGCTTATATTACCCACATAAGCATACAACTACGTTCATATATATATATATATATATATAGACTTATTTGGGCGGTGCTTAAACCGACAAGCTGAGCTTTATAGCTGGAAAGGTGTTGGCAGCTGTCTTCTTCAATTCTTCAACATGAAGTAAGCGCCGTAGGCCACCAACATCCTTTGCAGACTAGGTCGTCTTCGACGCCTTCTCCCTTGCAGCTTGGGCTGTCTCCGACTCCTTCTCCCTTGCAGCATGGGTTGTCTCCGACGCCTTCTTGCTTGCAGCTCGGGCTGTCTCCGACTCCTTCTCCCTTGCAGCTTGGGCTGTCTCCGACGCCTTCTTGCTTGCAGCTTGGGCTGTCTTCTCCGACTCCATTTCTGTCTTCTCTACTTAATGCGTGAAAGATTCTTACACTGAACTTTGCCAAACTCTTTTGAAAAAAAAAAGCTTTGAAGATAGGATCTCTTGTGTGGCTAAGGAGGGTACTTGCATGCTAATTTATAGGGAATGATATCCCTATAAATTAACGTATGGGTGAATAGTGTCCTGCTTTATGACAGTGCTGGACACTGATTAAAGAACTATCGCTGCGTCGCTTTGTAAAACTTCCACGATAGGATCAGTGTTCGGATGTGTTTTGATTCTTGGATTAGAGACACGTGGGGTCAGAAGAGTGACGGGATTAAAACCGACAGAAGAAAAGGGAAGGGGAATCTAATCGGAGGGTTTTAAAGAAATTTGTCTTTTAGCACAGGTGTCAATCGCAGCTATGAAAGATGCTGTGATTCACCATATAGTGGCTCGATATCACTCCCATTGTGGGTATTGCCGACTCAGATGTTCGACCCTATCTGTCCAGAGTAAAGTTTTGGCCGAGCTTTGTCAGGATTGTGATCTCCTTGTCTATTTGAGGGTGGATTGTATCCGCTCCTCTTAACTAACGCTCCTCTCCAACCCTGTAAGGGGTCCGGCACATAAGTGCCGACAAGTGATAAAAGCGCTGATGTACCTGCCCCTGACAGGGTGCAGAGGGGAGCGTTAGATAAGAGGATCGAACACAATCTACCTTATGTTTATTCATTAGACCGTCATATCCATCAACCCAATCAGAAGTCTGCCTTAGTCTTATAGATCGAATCCTCGACTTAGCCTCATGTATCAAAATCGCATTCTAAAATATGATTGTACAATCCTGTTACTTGTCTACTAATTTTGTGTGTTAGGCTCCCACCTCTTTTCTCATCTTTCACCGGAGGATTGATTGTATCCGGTCCCTTAAAGACTCCTAACCTTCACTCTCTGTCAGAGGCAGACACATCAGTATCGAAAAATAATTTATACTTTTTGGGAGAACGCATATCACTTTTTGGGGTTGATGTTCCCACCCCTGAACCGGGAGTGGAGGTTAGCATTAGTTACAGGGAGCGGACACAATCATCTTCGCCTTTTTAGCACATCAATCCTCCTCTCCTTTGTTTTTCTGTAAAGTTTCTTCTTTGAATGGAGCCTTTTAAAAAATAAAAAATAAAAATGATGTATTACATATTGATTACAATTAGCAATTGGACAACCGTAATTAGCAATTGGGTTTGAATATATTTCAACTAGGATATGTTTGGTAATTGGGTTTCAATATATTTTAACTAAGGTATGTTTGCCAGCCACCTGTAATGAAATCATTTCATTTTTAATTTACAAAGCATGCATTTGTATCCATAAGATAATGGTTCAAAATGAATTGATTTATATTTGATTTCTTAACTAAGTAGAAATGAAATGATTGTAGGCTTTTTATAAAATAAAATAATTTATGTTTTCATTCATGTTTTGGTGATGAACAAAAATCAGTTCACTAAAAAAATCGATATGAATCCAAATAAGTTTTAACCATCACATTATGGCTTCAAAAATGCCTTGGGAATTTAAAACTTGAAGGATCTCATTATTGGTGGCTACCAAACATGGTCTTAGAATTTGGGCTTAGTACATTGTTGGTATTTTAGTCAGCCTACTATACAAATCCATTTCTCATCTTCCATTTCCATTTTGCGTGAAAGAAATATTAAATCTTAGCCGAAACCTCCCTAGTAGCCAACTCCCCATATTTGGTTGAATTCCATTGACCATCTTTCATCTCTATAGTTTATATATCATTATTGTTTTGATAAATATCCACAAAATATTCGAATTTGATCTGATATTCAATTAAATAATGAATATGAATACAGTTATATTTATAAATGCTTTGTATTTGATCTGTTTATAGCTCCCCCTCCCAACACACACACAGAGGAGAGAGAGAGAGAGAGAGAGAGACGTACCAATCAATACATAACGTCTAATAATGGATATTTTGATAAAGAAACTCTATTTATTAAAATACCCTACATTGATCCATTTATTAGTTACTATGACTTCGTTTTGCACTTATCGGGCTTTGTGTTACACATTGATTATACTGGCATGATATCTCTCACCAATTGTTAGGAGATGGCCTTTATGGTCTCACAAACAAAACCGGCTCCAGTCTTCTTGCATCACAAACATACCTACTATAGTGGAGCTTGATCCAACCTCGGCTTGGAAGATGCACGTTGAAGGAACCAGAGGGCAAAGGTGTTGGAATGGAGCAAAGGTCCTATGCCACCATCTTTTCTGTCGCACCTGTGCTGTCTCACCTCTAAACAGGAGAGGGTTTATTGCTTTCTAAATCTCCTAGCAGAGTAAACCAGGATTTGAGTAATATTTTTTAATCCTTGGATAGGTAAAACAAGTAAGCAAAAGAGCTAAAGTGAAGACCCCCCGTTATAGGGTCTTGGCCCAATCAAATCAGATCACTTATGCAAAAAATGTAATTGAAAAGTAGATGGACCATGGAAAGACCTTTCAATTGAATATATTTGCTTTGACTGCCAAGGAGTTTTCGCGGCATCTCCGTAAGAAATTACTGATCTTGCAGTAGATAGCTTCGCAGAGATGTGGAGAGAAGTTTGTTCACATATTTTGATGGATTGTAAGGTTATTTTGAAGTCTTTTGAGCATATTAAATGTCAATATATCAAAAGAGATTACAATAGAATTAGTCATGTATTGGTCTAGTATAGTCTGTTTGTTGGAACAAGTGAAACTTGGGTGGTTCAATTCCCCTCGTGGGGCCACCACTATTATATGGAGGGGCCACATTCTTATCTTGAATGTCTTCTTGAGCAATGAGTAAGTCAATAATATGAACAAAGAATGAATCAAATTCAATCCCTAGAATTAAGCTTTAGCATTTTTTATGTTATTTCTATTCCTACTCTTAAGATAAACTAAATTTGATAATGATGTTAATGATCTTTTCTTCTTGTCTCTTGTCTATTTATATCAGACAAGTTGGTTATAACATTTTTTCTGCTCCACATTGCGGGATGGTTATCTCCATTTTCATTGATTGTCGGTCCAAGCGTTATCTTCATTCTTCATCGTGATGTCAAATGTCAATTATGGGGTACGTCGTGTCCTTGTAGGTCGTGACCCATGTTCATTTATGGAATGCATTGTGCCCTTACATGTAATGACCCATACTCATTATATGCTAATGATCAGGACACATATCTTCGCTCAACAGTACTCGCTTCATTTGCATTCTTATTGGAAGCATGTTTCATATCCTCAATCTAGTGGGTGAATTTAAAGTTAGTGGAATCCACATGCTTTAAATAATTAGAAGATATTCAAAATGGTATCAACAATTATATTGAGCACAAGTAATTTTTAAATCATTTCAATATAATTCACATCATCTCCAATCTGAATGGACAAGTACCATTCTGATCTCTGCTCACAATGTGATATGATGTTTGACGGAGGGTGCATTAATAAATACACAAATGTTTATCTATTATGTATTTATTATAATACCCTTTTTTGATCCATTGTATTGACTCAAACACCCTTTACCAGGCCACATGTCATGCATTAATTGGTAATGGAGTGGTACTTGTCCATTTAGACCGGAGATGATTCAAAATCATCTTCAAATTGAAGATAAATTTTATAGCTATGGTTGATTCACTAGGATTCATGTGCTTTCCTGGTTAGGCAAAAGATTTTATGTAGTTAAAAAAGTGGTGGTTAAGTGAGTTTTACTCATTGCACGCCATTGTGACAAAAGATATTTTAAAAGGAAGAAAATGTTCCATGATGAAAAATGTCTTTGTAATGTGAATGGTGAATGATAAGCTTGACATATGTTGTTTTTGGGGTTAAAAACGTCTCAAAAAGTGTTTCGATGAAAAAGTAGGTGTTAAAAAAGAGGCACCAAATTCAAAAACCCATCATGTCAATCAGTGACACGCTTATAGAGGTTTGTGTCAACAGATAAAATCATTCTCCTTTTAAAATTACCACCTTTTTTTTTTTTTTTTTTTATCAAATGGTGTGCTGAATATGGCTGTCACGGTAGAGGACCTAGCCTTCTGGCTAATGTGGGGTTGAATCCTCTTCTATCCGCTAAAGTTTTATTAATATTTTGCCTATTTTGGAGTGTGACATGCGAAAAAAATTAAAACACACCAAATGATCCTCTTGTACTGCTTGGCAGGGATTCTCACTTGAGGTTGTGAACTCGTTTTGCTGAGCACCAAACAGTTCCTGCTTGATGGAATGATAATAATCATGTACAAATACACAAACTTTATGAAGAATTTCAATTTTTGAAGCCGGAAGTGTTCCCCTTTGTCTTCTTTAATTTGTTTTGTTACTTCACTTGCCTGCAGCCCCTTATTGACACGGCAAGCTTGTGCCTTTGTGAGGAGCTTTTGCTTTGAAAGTTATGCTTGCAGGGTTGTGCGGATTCTGAGTGGGGAGGGATGTTAAGGAAATTAAGACTAGGGTTGTGATTCAGTGAGGAACGTTTTCTAACTGCAGAACTTTTGAAGTTCTACTGAAACTTCTGATCGATCAAATAAATACATAAAACAACACTTGGATGGGATGCTTTTAGCTGATTTTAATCTATTGATTTTGTTTGACATCATAAAAAAATAAAAGCCTTAAAAGCAACTTATTGATATTGTTTAACACCATAATGTGACTAGGATTTATGCATGTCATTCATGTATCTACTACTAATGGGAGTCTCTCAGCCAGTAGTTGCCACTTTGATATAGCCTACATTGGTAACACTTTAAAGGAAAAACCATGATGAAGCATAAGTATTACTTATCCAAAAAAAAAAAAATGAAACATAAGTATTTTATATGATCATAATTACATCAAGCCATTGCCCTTTCTTGACTATCTTCAAGTTACTGTTTCATATCTTCTTATTTTCTTTCTTTTTTTTTCTGCCAAAATTTACAGTTATGATTGATTCATGGTTCAATGTATTGTTATCAGCAAGAACATTATACATTATTGGGTCAGGATACATAATAAGGATATGAACGAGGGTTTAACCACCTTCAACCTAAATAATTAGGTTCCCCTGGTATCCATTACTTTGCTATTCATATTTTCAGATAAATTTACAGTTGGCATTCAATGTTCAATTTATCAGTATCTACAAGAGTACCAATGATTCGGATACATGCATGGGTAGAATATGGATTCTTAGAGAGTGGATTATGTACGACAACTTAGAGAGTGGCTAAAGTTGGAATGACATCAGGGTTGACACATCAGCACCGAAAAAGTGATATGCCGAAAAAGGATATACACTTTTTTGGGGATTTTTTTTGCTTTTTGGCACTTCTGTGTTGGCCTTAATGTCAGTCCAACTTCAGCCACTCTCTAAGTTGTCCGACCGAATCCTCAGCGGTATTCTTACAGTGCACATGAGATAATCACTGATGTTTCCAGAATAATATGTTAATTATATCTCAAACTTCCTAAAGCACATAATGCTTAACTATTTTATTCGAAACACATCCATATTGATGAGCAAAAGTAAATAACAAAGTCCTCGTTTGAATAAAACTACTACGTCCTTCAACCTTATATGACCTTTCTTCAATATGTAGTTAGTTTCATCGTACTACATTTTGCTGAGCCAACCAATTGCAAATTTTCTAACTGTTGGCTTGATGAGCAATTTATAGTTTCCTACAAACTTTTCCGAATCACATTACAAATGTTGAGATTTATTGTCGTTATTTATTTGTATAAGTTTTTTCACTCAAGCCTTGAAAATGACTTAAATATTAGACCGGATCCTCTCCTACCACTCATGACTGTCTAACAGATGGCAGAACGCTATTGGAGGAAAAAAGTGAATTACAATTTTAGAGATTTCAATCCAATGATTTTCAGGACTTGTCCGTTAGAAAGTATTCTAATCCTATGGACTAAGATTAGACTTCATTGTATAAAAGGGTAATAATACTCTACAATCAAATAAGATACATCTACGTAAACGAAAAATCAAGTCTAAGAAGTGCGGCTGGTCTTAAAGTCGGAAAGCCTAGGGCTCTACTATTGAATGATCTTGTACTGCTGAAAATCATTTTATATGATCTCCCTCCAAACTTTCGACATCAAATATCAAAATGATGAATAATATTGGTTATTTATTGAAAGGAAACCGGAGAATCACAAGGCATAAAAAACAATCTCTACTGCATTTCAAACTGTGGAAGAAAAGACACATCAACTCATAAGAATGATCATCTACAACTGGTATATCTTACAATATCAACCTATATGAGGTAAACTTGTATCTATTCAATCATTTATTGTTTAAGTCTCATCCGCTGGAGACACCAAAAGGAATATTGCACTCTTCAGAATTTAACTTGCATAGCAAGTAGAAAAGGTTTTGTGTGAATTTTACCCAGATTATCTGTATTTCAATCTGAATAAAATTACGGCAAGTTCTAGATTGAGATTTAGGAGTGGACGTAGGCCTTAGTGCTAAACCACTATAAACCTCTGTGTTGTGGTTGTGTGCATTAGCTTTGCTTTGTGTTCATGTGATTGATGCAATTGTGATTATTTCTGTGCATTATCAAATTAAGAGTAAATCAATCAAATTGCTAAAGAGACTTGAATCACTCTAGTTGTAAAATAACTAGCAATGATTGTAAGATAAACCAAAGCAAATTAAGTTAAGTAAAAGAGTACAACAAATCCTATTCACCCCCCCTAGGATAGAATTTCATGTGATTCTTCTATGCAAGAATACACCTTATTGAGTCTCCTGAGTGGTTAGAGAACTCATGGGAGTTGTGGCTATTCAACATAACAAACTTGGAAGAAGATAACATCAAATTTCAGTTTCTAGTTTTCGTGGTATGCGAACATAAACAGTGTATTCACGCACACTTTTGGTGGTGAAAGCAAGTATTTAAAAGTCTTTGCTTTCGAACGAATGAGATTGTGATTATCCATTCGCCGAGACTAAGTATGGCGAATGTCATATTATTTATCAATTTGTACATACTTTAGGTTTCTACAACGAACACTACCCAATTGTGACTTACTAAGTCAGTTGCGACCCAACTGCTCAATCGCGAACCTTAAATCAGTCGCAACCTTTGCTTTAGTTGCAACTTTATAGACAATCGTAATCAATTTTTAGTCACAACAAGCTGTCTCAGTCACAGTTCAATCATAAAGTTGTGTTCTTTGGTTTTTCTCATTTTATTCATTTTACAGTGAAGTTAACCGATTCCTCCGAGTATAGAAGGTGTCGTTATCATATTTCTTGAAGATAGTCGAGGCTTCCTAATAATCATTTTTCTTTCGTGTTTATTCGAACACCATAAGGTGTGTCCTTATGCTTGTTCCGAATAGACATAAATGTAACTACAAAAATGTTTCATTTTGCTTTCGTGTTTGTTTGAATACCATAAGGTGTGTCTATATGCCTATTCTGAACATATATGAACAAGTCTATAAATAAATTTGTCCCTCTTTCATTTTATTAATTTGATTCTAAATCCGAAATTTATAGTATGCTATTTTAGGAATCATAGATGGTGTTCAAATTAGGTATATAGAGAGTATTATAGCATTTTGTTAAAGAGAGAGAACATCACAAGTTTGATTCGCTAGGCACCCAGATTGTAGTACTTCTTCTGTGTATTAGATCATTGTATCTTAGGAGACAAACGCTCGACAAGTTCATAAACACCAATGCAAGGGGCAAAATCTATCTTAAGGACATAGTGTCAAACACTAGCCTTAATCAATCCAGTACTGATTTATTGTCAATTCATCCAGTCAAATAAGTCATTCTTTTCATTTTCATTTAAGTATTTTATTTATATGAAATAAATACTTGTCGTTTACAGAATATTGCTTCTCAGTCTTCATATATAGAATATAGAAAAAACATAAATAAGGCAATTGTGCATTTCTAAATTTGAAATATCTTAATAGTTTAGATTTTGATTAATCAGGCCAAATTCAGGCCGACTGAAATTGGTACAAAACTGACCCATTTCTATCCCTACTCCTAGCAAAACTGATCCAAGTCATTGTTGAAAAGATAAAAAAAAATAAAACAAAATGATAGGTCATTATCTAAGTGAACTTTATCAATAAACAAGTACTTAGTTCAACTCAAATCAAATAGTGGGAGCAACTATGAGGACAGAATCTGAGAAGATGGAAACCTTTATCCCAAAAAATCATATCCAAACTGTAGACTTCCACCCCTTCAATTATGTGCAGAAAACACTAGACAGACATGGCCAACCTGACACCCTACAATCCAATTTAAAACAATTTTAAAGAGAAACTCAAACGGGTTCTTTAAACAATTTCCCATAAATTTCAGCGAAAGAGGACCAATTTCAAAAGAAGCATCTGCTAAGGAACTGCATCTAGTCTTCTTGTTCATAATGTAGAGGAGTGTCTGGGGCAAATCATCATGGGCAGCTCCAGGTAATGGGGTCCAAAACATTTATTTTGTTTTATGTTATTGGTTAGTTTATATATTTTTCATTTATCAAAATACATGTTTAAATTTGTTCATGGGCCTGCGTGCTAATGCTCGTTATTGTTGTTGGGGGAGCAAGGAAAATTTTAAGTAAACTCAAACGGTGTTCAAGATCGGATAACGAAGACTTACATACGAAATCCAATAAAATAATTCAGGAAGGGGAACAAGTATAGCTTAGTCACATTATAGAAGAGGGGAGATAAATATTTTTTAGGCTTATAATATAGTTTATTGGGGATGGAAAATGTTAATTGTAAGGTGTTTGAATCATCTCCATTTTAAATGGAGAGAACTCAGAGAAGTCCTGCCAGGGGTATATTGATAAATATACATGAAGTCTTCATATTTGACATAGTTACCAAAATACCCCTTGTCAAACCTCGTGCTGCATACAGGAAGGGTTCTTTGATAAAACACATGAGATAAAGCACAGGCATTTACCATAATACCCTTGTGAGATGTACTGCTGCCAAAGCTTTTTTGAAGTTTCCACATTCTGCAGCAGATCCCAAGTCAAAAGTTTGAGCAAGAATTAAAGTCCACCTAACTGGCCTTCAATACTCCCAAAAAGAATTCCAAATTAGCCTTTTTTTTTATTTAAGAGAAGAAATCCATTCATTTAAGAGAGCAAATGCTCTGCAACAAGCTTAAAAAACATTTGACTAGAAATTTCCATCAAAACAGAACACGTAATACAAAAAAATTGAAATTTCAATCTTAAGCGAGTGTCATGTTGTAAACTTAAAAGTGGGCCCACTCTTAGCCACATGTCGTTCTTTGATGGCAATTTCCACTTAATGTATTTTAAGATCGTTGCAGCAGAGGTTTGCTTTCTTCCTTCCAGTCTGTTTGCCTTGAATTGTATAGAAAAGAAAAGAAAAGAATAAAAAGGAAAAGGAAAGAATATAATCATAAGAAAAACATGAAAAAACCAACCATTCATGGTGACCAAACAACTTAAAAATGAATTTTCAAGAAAATTTTGTCATGAGAAAACCTTTTCATGGCTGCTACAGGGACAAAATAAATGTGGTTTCTTGGAAGGAAAACTATTTCTCAGGTTGAGAAAATGAAAATCCATCTTTCCCACGCCCATGCCAATTGAAATGGGAGAAGCGAAAAGGGGGATGGGTTCCACCATTCTTCATGGCACTGAAAGCCATTTCAGTCACAATAAAGATAAAGGGCATTTCAGTGAACAGAAGATGCTGATAAGAAAAAGATCACTGTGGGTATGGGACTACCACTGCACAACTCCATGGCATTCCAACGATTTTCATACTCTCACAAGCATTGTTTGGAACAAAGATAACCTTTAAAAAATAATAATAACAAACAATGACATCAAAATAGAATTCAAAGAAGGTAAGAAATAAAATCCCAGAATTATATGTTAAAAGAAGTGCAATTATTTTTTCACAGTTGACCATGACAATCGGCAGTTTATATGGTTAAGCTTTTGGATGTTAGAACTTCATTATCAAATGAAATTGGAATATTTATTAGTAGCCCTGTATGTTTCTCCCCTCTCATATGCCACTGGGGTCTAATTTAGCTAACACTTTGTCTAGTTGGTTGGGAACATATGAAAGTGATGGAAAAGAACAATGG
>JAOXJP010189938.1:0-26247 GCA_025762735.1 Platanus orientalis | reverse complement strand
ATTATTCCTACCCCATTTTTGTTATTAGCTTCTCCTGTGTACCAAAGTTTAAAACCATCAATATCTTTAGCCTTTTTCCCTTTCCATTTAGTCTCGTGTAGACAAGCAATATTAACTCATGTGCCCCTTTTAATATGTGAACAGTCATTGCACCAGCTTGCCCAAGAATAGATAAACTCCTTGGCTCGAGAAAACACTTTGTAGCTGGGTTCAGCTTAATTGTTGAGCACTCGGTTGTTTCTTTCAAGCCATAAAGCCTACATCACAGCAGCTGGGACAAGCTTCCAAATTTTTCTTCCTCTTCTAGATAATGTGTAAGATCTCCACCGGTAGAAAAAACTCTTTAAATCCCTAGGAATAACCGAACTCTTCTTGATACCAAAATCCAGTAGAGAATTGTCAGTGAATCAGAAGATGGGAAATATTTTCCTTGTCGCTATAATGTAACAAGCACATGTTTGGAAGGTAGAGTACTCTTACTCAAATTGTCAAACATTGAGATCTTCCTTAAAATGGCCATCCAAACAACAACAAAAAATGGCAATTTTAAGGGGATTGGATACCAAATATATTTCCACAGAATATTAGATGTAGATTCCTTGTCACGAAATTTGAAACAATAATACATTGAGAAACCAACCTATGTGGACATGGACACAATCTAATCTAGCCAAAAGATTCATGAATTTTTTTTGACAAATAAAGTAAGAAGTTATATAGCCAACCAAGAAAGCCCAAGGAGGGCAATAGATACAATAGCATCCCATTCAAAAACCCAGTTGTGAAACTTCAAGGATTTAAACTTGGGATGATGGGAAACCCAGCAAGACAAAAGGGAAAGGGCTTTCTCTGGACGCTTGTGATCTGCTGTTAAAACACCATCGAATACCCGGGCATTTCTCTCCTTCCAAACATACCAGACAACTAGAGAGGGGATGCAGAATCAGAGGGTACGACCACTTAGGGAGAGGTCAGCCACATACTCCTGGCTCCAAATGTTGATCAGACACTGCATGGTCTCCGGCAAGACCCAACTCCTAAATCTTTGAAGAAAGAAGAACCAGATCAGGGATGAAACTGGGCAGGAAAAGAAGAGGTGGCTAATTGATTCTTCGGCTCTTCAGCAAAGGCTACAGCGGCTGGGCATTTGGAAACCGGGGGCCTTGAGGTTGTCAATGGTTTGCACCTTGCCCCAGAGGACAACCCACAGCAGAAATGCAGTTTTAGAACGAAGCTTGTTCTTCCAAATGATCTTGGACTGGAAGTACAGCTGATTAGGAGCTTCAAGCGACTCATATGCAAACTTTACAGAGAAATTTCCAGACTTCTCTCTCACCCAGAGAAGCTTATCTTCTTCATCGGCACTGCCAAGCTGAACCCCCTCTAGACATTTGCAGCAGGCTTGAAGCTGGGCCAACTTCCCCATCATTGAGGTGACGCCTGAGGAAAAGATTCCAGGACCTACACTCACAACAGGGGGACATATGATCCAATATGGAACCTTCCTTGTTAGCAGCCAGCATATAAATCTCCGGGTAAGCTTCCGCAAGAGAGACTTCACTACACCAAATATGTTTCCTAAAGCACATTGATGCACCTCTGTTCACACTGAAAACACCCTATTCCAGAACCATGAAGATTTTTTAAATATAACATGCCAAACCCCTATACCATACAGATCAGTAGAGGGCTTGCTACACCATCCCGAGTCCTGCACCCCATATTTCACCACCACCACGGCTCTCCAAAGGGTGTCCTCTTCTGCAAAGTGCCAGATCCACTTGGATGGCAATGCTCTATTCATGGATTTCAGCGACCGTTTTCCAAGACCTCCTTTTGTACACGCCTGACAGATATGGGACCATCTAACCAGCGGGAATTTACAGTTGCATCAAAAGAATCCCACAAGAAGTGTCTCCTGGCAGCCTCCAACAATTTCAACACCGAGCTAGGAGCCTAAACGAGGGAAAGATAGTATAAATGAAGGTTAGAAAGGAGGACACTCTTAATCAGAACAAACTTACCTCCTTCCGATAAATAGTGACCTTTCCACATGGAAAGTCTTCTCTCCATCCGCTCAATCACCGTGTCCCAGATTCTCTTTGACCTGTAGTTGGCTCCCAAAGGAAGGCCCAGATATGTCAATGGCAACGACAAAACTTAGCAACCCAGAATAGCAGCAAGGTCCCTCGTATTAGGAAAATATGCTCCACCCCCATCATCTTTGATTTAGAAAGATTTACCTTAACCCCGACAGCGACAGTGCTTCAAACATGATAAGGATGCCACACAAATTTTGAAAGAAAGTAGGGGAATTTCCAAGAAGACTAACGAATCATCAGCAAATTGCAACAAGGTTATCGAGGGACCTGAATGACTCAACAAGCATCCTTCTAAAAGGTTCAAACTTTCAGCTTTGCACACCAGCCTACTCAGCACTTCCATTACAATGTTGAAGTGAAAGGGGGACAGCGAGTCACCCTGACAAAGCCCTCGGCTACTCCAAAAGAATCCCTGCAGACTGCCATTGATAAGGATTGAAAAAAGGCCATTGATATACACACTTTTATCCAATTACGCCATCTTCTCCCAGACCCCATTTTGTCCATAATATCATCTAGAAATGCCCAATTCCCATGATTATATGCTTTCTCCATGTCAAGCTGGTAGACCACACCCTCTCTCTTCAAAAAATCGATGCATTCGTTAGCTAGGAAACAATCAAGGATTTGTCTTCCCCAAACCAAAGCATCCAGCAATGAAGCAATGATGAAGCTCATGAACTGCTCCACCCTTCTAGCCAATAACTTTGAGAGGATCTTATAGACATTCCCAAGATGGTTAATCGGCCTATATTCCTTCATTTCATCAGCACCAAACTTCTTCGGGACAAGGGTCACAAACGTAGAGTTTAATCTCCTTTAGAGGGACACCTTACTGTAGATTTCTTGAATTGCATTGATCACATCCTTACCCATAATTTGCCATAAGATCTTCAGGTCTTGAAGACTTTAACAGGGAAGCCATCAGGCCCAGAAGCCTTATCATCAGCCAAAGAAAACACCACCTAAAAATTTTCAGCCTCCTCAGAGGGACTATTGAGCCATAAGGACTTATCTTCTGGAATTTTCTTGAACTCGTTACCCTCCAAAGTCGGATGCTTCTTCATAGGCTCATAATACAAGTGTCTGAAATAATCTTCAAAACTCCCAGCCTCCATTTACTTGAAGCTTTGAGATGATATTAATTCTTGATCTCAACTTGGCCATCTTATGGAAGAATCTAGTGTTTGACTCCCCTTCTTTCAGCCAAGAAACTCAAGCCTTTTGTCTTCACAAAACTTTCTCCAATCTTAGCCAACGAAGATACTGTCGATGTTCCTCTTCTCTACTGGCCTTCTCTTTAGTAGAGATAACAGCTTGCTTCTCTTTCACGTCTACTGCTGCATTTTTCCCAAACAAGAAGCCTTTCTGTCTTCCACCTTAACCAGAACCTCATTATTCCATCTTCTAATGGCTTCTTTCAGAGCTTTCAACTTTTGACCCAACACATAAATGAAAAACCTTTTTTTTTTTTTTTTTTGATAAATAACTATTTTATTAAGCAAGGAAAAGGGAAGAGAGACAAAGGCCAAACACCCGGCAAGCCGGAATTACAAAGGGATTACATTTGTCTTGATAATAGTAGGTTGCACAACCCCCCATTTTGCCAACTTGTCGGCGAGCCCATTTTGGGATCTAGGAACATGCTTCAAGTCAACTTTTAAAACCACCACCAAGTCTCTAATTTCATGAATTTGTTGAGCATATTTTCAAAACCCCTATGAAGAGCCCAACCCCCACCCAACCACCACCGAAGAATCCCCTTCCACCAAGGGGACCTTCAAATTTAAATCACGAATCTCCCTTAACCCCATCAACAAACCCATCACCTCCGCCATAGTGGAATCCGCAACCCTAATGGGACCCGCAACAATTCTAACAATCTCCCCGGTAGAGTCCCAGTTAACACAACCAAAACCGCTTAACCCCGGGTTGCCCATCAACAACCCATCAAAGTTTAGCTTTAGCAAACCTGGGGGAGGCGAAGACCAACAACTAATGATAATTTTTCTATTCGAGGAATTCATTGAAGTGCATGTGACCCAATCCCTCATAAAATCCATTAAAGACAAGCCATGAAGCAAGCTGGTCGCAAGAAGCCAATTTCCCACATCTCGAATAATAGAATCAATAATCTTTGACCTCGACTTAAGAACCTCTTCAAAAATTCTGTAATTCCTTTCCTTCCACAAATTCCATAACACTGCATGACAAAGGCATCTCCATAAACCCCTCCTTTCCCCCAATCCCTTGATCACCCACGATGCAAAGAGACCACCACTTCTCTTGGCATTACCCAAGAAATGTTAAGGTTATTGGGGAAGTAACTCCAAATGGCTCTTGAGAAGGTGCATTCGAGGAAAATGTGGTTCAAGGATTGCTCCGCATTTTTGCATCACACACCAATTAGGGAATATCATCATAAACGGCAATCTTCATTGCAAAACATCCATAGTATTAACCCTATTAAGGGTCACAGTCCATGAAAAAGCCTTCACGCGTGGGGGAATAGGAGGCTTCCAAATAGAGGAATATGGGAAAGAGAAATGAGAATTAGTAGACCTCCCAAGTAATTGAAATACCGGCTTACAAGAAAACACACCGGAAGGATTCAATACCCAAACTCTATGTTCCTTAAAGAAAGGGGAAAGGAACACATCATTAAGATTGCCCATGAGAGAACACACCAACTCAACTTCCCAATCATAAAGATTCCTAGTAAAAGGAAGGGTCCAAGAAATTCTGGAAGAAGAGTAGGAAATCACCTCGGAAACTTTAGCCTCTTTATGAGAGGCCAATCTAAAAAGGTTGGGAAAGGATTGAACAAGGTTTTGATCTTTCCACTAAACATCAGTCCAAAACCGAATATTCCAACCATTTCCCACACTAAACCGGAGGTAAGGAGCAACCTTGGGGTAGTGAACAATGATATTCCGCCAAAGAAGAGATATAGATTGATTTGGGGTAGGGTTAACATCCCATCTGTTTGAGTGAGAGCCATGCTTGCTTGAGATGATGGAATGCCACAAACTCCCAACTTCCGTTGAGAATCTCCATATCCACTTAGATAACAAAGCCACATTCCTATCCTTTAAAGCGACCCATACCAAGCCCTCCTTGCTCTTTAGAATGACAAGCCACCTCCCACTTAACTAAGTGCATCTTTTTTTCCCCACCACTATCGCAGAGAAAATCCCGTTGCCTCTTCTCCAAAACCTTTACAATCTTCCCCGGCATTTTGAAAAGCGACATGTAATATACCGGGATATTAGCCCTAGCTGCTTTGATTAAAGTGATTCTCCCTCCTAAGGAAATGTAGGACTTCTTCCAACTGGCCAATTTTTTGTTCACCTTTTCCACCACCGGATCTCAAATGGGTTTAGAGTTTTGCCTACCTCCTGAAGGCATCCCAAGATACTTCAAAGGTCATTCTTCCACCTTACACCCCAATAGCTGGGCATAACAATTCACTTCGCTAGCATCAACTCCAATCCCAGCCAAGCTCGACTTAGAAAAATTAACCTTCAGATCCGAGATTTTTTGAAAGATCATAAGAATATACTTTAAATTAGTCACCGGCTCCACCGAATCTTTAATAAAACAGATAGTGTCATCTGCAAATTGTAAGTGGGTAATCCGAATACTATCCCTCCCAACTCCAATCCCCTCAATGAGAGAATTAGATGAAGCTCTAGCCATAAGAGCACTAAAAGCATCTGCTACTAAAGTGAAAAGAAAAGGGGACAACGGATTACCTTGTCTGATGCCACGAGACGAACTAAAAAAACCTTTAGGAGATCCATTAAGCATGATAGAAAAGTGCGGATGGTCTAAGCATCCCATAATCCATCCTATCCATTTTTCTCCAAATCCTTTTCTAACAAGCACCTATATTATAAAATCTCAATCCACCCTGTCATAAGCCTTTTCCAAGTCTATTTTACAAACCAACCTAGTTTTCTTCATTTTCTTTAGACCATCAATACATTCAGAGGCAATGAGAATCCCATCCGTTATTTGTCTCCCTTTAACAAAGGCTCCTTGGGTATCGTCCACCACCAATCCTATGACCTTCCGAATTCTCCCTGACAAGACCTTTGCAATAATATTGTATAAGCTAGTAACCAAGCTGATTGGTCTAAAATCAGGAATCTCCACCGCTCCTTCCTTTTTTGGAATTAGCACTAAAAAAGTCACATTTGTCGCCTCATTAATGATGCCGCTTGTGTGGAATTCATCAAACACTTTAAAGCAAGTCCCCCTTGATGATATCCCAACACACTTGGTAAAAACACATAGAAAACCCATCCGGCCCGAACGACTTATCTCTAGCCATGTCAAAGATGACCTCTCTAATCTCATCCAACAAAAATGGAGCCTCCAACTCCTTTGCCTCCTCGTCTCCAAGGGATTTAGAAAACAAATTATCAATAAAAGGACAATCTCCAGCCTCCTTAGAGTAAAGGGTCAAGTAATAACGAATGGCTTCCTCTTTAATTCTCTCTAAATCCTCTACGGTCTCCCCCTCAATCTCCAGTTTGGTGATCAAGTTTCTCCTAATCTTTCCATAAGCCATCCTATGAAAAAATTTGGTGTTTCCATCCCCTTCCGTTAACCACTTGCACTTCGCCTTTTGGCTCCAATGAATTTCTTGTCTCTTTAACAACTCATCCAACTAAGCTAGGAGCTCCTTTTTCTTGACCTCCTTTTCCTCTTGAAAAATACCCTCCTCCCTCATCAATTTGTCAATAGCTTGGATCTCCTTCCACACCTCATTTTTCTTAATCGCCACTCTCCTAAAGGAGTCTTTATTCCAAATCAACAACTTTTTCTTAATAAATTGGAGCTTCTTCATAAAACAAAACCCCTCCCAATCACCTTCTACACTTTCCCCCCACCAAATTCTTACATTATCCATGAAAGAGGAGTGAGTAGTCCACATATTCTCAAACCGAAATGGAGAAGGCCCCCAATTTAACTTACAAGTGTTCAACATTACCGGCCAATGATCCGAAGTAATCTTTGGAATGCCCTCTTGAAAGAATCTCGGATACATCTCTTCCCAATCGTTAGAAACAAGGAATCTATCCAATTTGCAACATGTAGGGAATTCATGGCCATTGGACCAAGTAAACTTAGTGTTGAGAATAAGGTTGTCCCTAAGCAAACACTCATTCACAAAAACCCCGAAATCCCGCATACTTCTAGTCACCCGAGAATTCGTATTTTTTTCATGGATAAATCTAATGACATTAAAATCTCCTCCTACCACCCAAGGGCCAGACCAATATCCTTGCACATCAAAGAGTTCTTCCCAAAACAGATTCCTGTTATTTGGCGAGGATGGGCCATAAACCCCAGTGAACAACCATTTAAAGCCAGAAACAAAATCCATAAAACTTACTGAAATAGAGAAAGACCTAATCAACACCTCATCTTTGCTAACCACTGAAGGATCCCACACCAGGAGCATGCCACCTGTGGCTCCATGAGAGGGAATCTCAATCCACAGACATCTTTTCCCACTGTACTACGCAGAAGACGGGGAGAAATTTTCTCCTTCTTGGTTTTCTGCAACACCACAACATTTGGCCTATATTTCCTGCAACAATCTTTAACAACTCTCCTCTTAAGTACACCACCCAACCCACGCACATTCCAAGTCATAATCTTCATGGAATAACTCCTTCCCGATCTCGCCGCCCTTTCCAGATCCACTGACACCTTCCCATCATTCATCTCCCATTCTAAGTTTTGTAATTCTCTCATCCCTTTTGTTAGGGTCTTCTTTGGCTGTGCACATATATCCGCAGCTTGGTCCCCCAGATATTTAGGTAATAGAACCTGATCCCCATTACCGTTCACCACCCTGAGTCCCATCTTCTCTATAAAACAATCAACACCCTTCCTGTTACTGTTCAATTTAACTAACAGACTCTCCGAATCACCATCAAAAGCATTACCATCTGCCTCACCACCCATGGTAGAAATATGACATTCCACATTCAACAAGCATGGCAAACCCTCGAAAGAAACAAGAGAAGATTTGGGAACAGGCCATTGATCAAATTGGCTAGAAGAAGAGGATTCAATAGATTGAGGAACTGATGAGTAAAAAGGACTAGGTGGAAACATACCTTTGCCTATCGTGGACTAATTGTCAGAGAAAGTAGAAAAGAAATTTGCAGGGGCTTGATGGTCTCCACAATCTCCCACATCGCCATTGAGCTCGTGGAGGTTACCTTCAGGGTTATTGTCTACCTTTGGCAAAGTCGTAACTCCAATCTCCAATCTCCCCCTTGTGCATGTCCGAATAATTAACCAATCTCCCCTTCCGTGTCAGAGTGAAAAAATCGTGACAGGAAATCGTCCCTACTGATGACTCGGTCTCAAAAACAAATTCACCATACTCTGACTCAACCTCAACCTTCTTCGAATCTGAGTTATACCACATCTCCTCTTGTCTTGAAGTATACTCGTACCCAGTAGACAAATCCCGTTGAGACCCTCCAATCTCACCAACCGAAGCCTACAACTGAGATGGGATTTGGGGGTTACATTCTGGAGTCTTCATCTCCAAACCATCACTAACTGTGCGCGAGCAGGAACCATCTAAGCAAGGGCCAGCAAACTCCCTGACAGTGTCACCATCCCCATCAGTTGGATCGACCTCCTTGGTCTGTCCCTTTGCCGGAATGGATTTTTCTGGAGGAATCCATGACCGGTCGAAACCATCGTCAATACTCTCTCGGTAGGACCTGATAACGCCTCCCCCCTTCGCCTGGTCTGCTATAATATTTATCCCCTTATCACGATTGTCGACGGGTAGCCCATTATATTTGGGGCACCAAACCCAGGTTTGTTTCATATAAGAAGGCCCAAGCCCATTTGTAATAGGTTCTCTCTGCGATTGGTCTGCCATATCCTTTGGCCCACTAATATCTCCATTTCCTCCAATGCGCGACAACACATGTCTCATGTCTCTCCCAGGCTCAATAGGTGGCAAGCCCTCATTTTTTGACGTTCCCGCCTCACGCGTGTTATTGGATTTTATTGAACAGTCAGATCTATTTAATAAGACCTATGAGGTCCGGCTGCAGAATTTACTTCATGATTTGACGGTCAATGTGCTGCCACCTCCCCATTTGCCATAGGCTGTGTTCGTCCCACCGAATGTGACCCGACATCTCTCCCTTGGTTTTCCTTGACACTCGGAATATCCCTGCAAGCCGTTGGCTCCATCAACTCCGATGGTCTCAGTAGCACTGATTCCACTTCAATCAGAAGCATGAACCGTAGCCCATCAATCTTCCATTCAATGGTTCTAGGAATCTCCCTTAAGCTATGAGCATCCACTTTCAGTCTAACTGCCATAATAATCTTTTTGTTCGCTGTTCGGGAGTCCACCTCCAACAATCCCCTACACTTATTGCCAATCTTCTTTAAGTTAGCCTCATTCCACTCCGACAACGGGAGTCCCCATACACGAATCCATCTAAAGCCAGTCACCTCTTCCGGCAGAATTCGTGTAGTTGTAAGAGTCCATTTATGAAACGTCATCATTCCATTCCCCACTTTAAGGTGTCCTTTCCGAAAGAATGCTTCAACCTCATCTTCCGATTTGACGACAAAGAATGCCCTATTACCTGGAAGGCCCACTGGTAACTTCACGACTTCTCCCTCTCCTTCCTTGTGGAGGTGTCGGGAAACGACCGAGCCTACCATTTTCCAGGCTACCTGCACTCCCCACACATCAGACACCATCACTGTGTTCCACCCTTGGTATCCCGACGATCGAGTATCAGGTGGCCTCACCCAATGGGGCTGAATACCTCCCGTACCCGCCAGATTGCAAGCCTGGAAAGTCTGAATAGTGGTTGAATCCTCCATTTGGAGAAGGTCTTTCATCCCAATCCACCCCACATAGTTCTCCTCAGCCGGAAGAATAATAAATCTGTCTTTTTCCTTCATCCTCCATTCACATAATCTAACAAAGCAACCCCAAGCATTCGACTGTCGAGACAAGAATAAGGATCCTCCTTTGAAGTTAATATTTTCCTTAATCTCCAGTGTGGGTTTGTCAACGCATGCCTTCGCACAGAAATTTGCCACCTTCTCTGTGATAGATTTTGGGAAAGAGATGCGTTTTGGCTGCCCCCTACCTCTCTCAATCACATTGAAGTAGTCGTCCGCCTGAATCACCTCAAACCTTTTCGCTTCCACTTCTAGAAATCTCCTCAGCTCCATTACAGTTTATAAACTAGCAAATGAATCTTCATACGAAAAAAGGGGCTATTCATAAGATCGGGCCAGCCCAAGACTGGCCTGGCTCATATTGAAAATAGATGAAAAATGACACAACCCAAGTTTAGGCCTGATAGGATCTGAGCCTAATATAAAACCTGAACTTAAGCTTGGCTTGGCCTAAAAATGGCTCAAAAGTCTCGACTCAAGTTTAGGCTTAAGGAGGCTCACTGGCTCAGGGCCCAATTTTAAGCTGAGCTTAAAATGCATAATGGTGGGCCACTACATGATAAAAGTATCTTGTTAGAGATGAATTAGGAAGATATTTGTTAGAGATGTATTAGGAAGTATCTTGGTTTTTTCTATAAATGACAACCTAATGGAGAGATAGGGGAGAGAAAGTAGAAGTAGAGATGGAGGAGAGAAATTAGGAAGAAGTGGGGAAAAATGAGAGAGAATTTAGGAATAGATAGAATTGATTGAGAATAAAGAAGTAAAACGTGAATTGTCCTTGTGGCACTCTCTAAAATCATAACAAAAACCAAGTAAAATTCATAAGGGTTGTTCATGTAGGCAACCTATTATTTTAGTGTATATAGATTAAGGATATCTATATTTCATGCATTCCCCCCTTCCTTTTGGGACAAGCAATACGGCTATCGCCCTCTAATTGGGTAACAAAAAACGTCTAGCAAGGAGTGAACAGTTGAATTTAATGTATGACATGATAAAAGTAAAACACCAGTCGAATGTCTTGGGTAAAAGTGTTGGCAAATATGTTTAATATTGAGGTTAGGATTTTTAGAAAATAATCTATCATGGAAGAGCTAGAAACTGGATCATTTTAAGATAGGCTTCTTCCAATGGTCTGATTGTTGATGGGACTGTTCTAGTAAATGTACGCGTATTAGTTATTGGTAGAAATCTTAGAATCTCAACCTAACTTTGATGCATTATTAATAAAAATGTGGACAAAATCTTTCCACATTCACTGGAATTCTACTATATAAAGTACACTACAAGTTTGTTGATAACCATGATACCCTTGTGTGTAGGCCAATAAAATAAAAAGAAAAAGAAAATTCTACCAAGGGAAAACTTCATAAG
Organism: Platanus orientalis; assembly: GCA_025762735.1. NCBI lineage: Eukaryota > Viridiplantae > Streptophyta > Magnoliopsida > Proteales > Platanaceae > Platanus > Platanus orientalis. The sequence continues at coordinate 14,794 of JAOXJP010189938.1, read as the reverse complement.
ACTTGACAATTATGACATTATTGTCATTCAGTAGTTCCTGCAAGAGGAGAGAAGAACTTTAGGACATTCATAAGAATTAAATATTAAGAGCACCTTCTGAAGTTCTAAGATTTAGCAAATGACTTTAGAATGGAAAACCAGAACACCGCAAATTCATAAATCACACCGTTTGAACCGCGTTGGAGCAATCGACCAAAAAATGTATTGCTTACAGTTAGCATGATCCAAACACCGTGAAATGAGGTGTGCACAACATCGGAGGTTGTCAGATTCTCAATGCAATGAACTACCAAATGGTGCATCTATAAATATATATTTCGAGATTTCTTGGACTATTGTTTTCTACATTAAATGAGAACTTTAGATGAAATATTATAAGACAAATCAACCAAATGAATCTAATAAACTATGATTTGACATGATCAAACAGTATCTTATTGTGAAAATTGTCCATAATTATTCATAAAAAAATTTGTCCATAACGAATTCAAACGAAGGATGAGACAAATTGACAGAGTGAACGGAGAATTAAAGGAAACAAAAATGACTCCTCATAATCCTTCAAAAACTTTTAATGACGATTGTTGTGGTTGAGTCTCCAATTGTCTACAACATCAAAAAGGAACCTAAATGACATCATTTTTTATTCTCGAACAAAACCTTAATTCTTGATTTTATAACCCACCGCTCATGAGAACTCTTTGTTTTGCAACATCAACTCCCTTTGCAGTTGAGGTAGGTTTGGGATGACAAAACCTTCAATCAGTGGCATGCTTTGATCCGGCGGTTAAGAAGGTTTGGCCAGTCACATAGGGCTGACTCATGATTCTCTACGTTGAGAAAATTACAATAAAGTCTAATATTCAATGCTTGGACCAATGTCCCAAAAATTGGCTGGAATGTCCCCCAAAATTTAAAACGCTTGGACCCGTGTCCCAAAAATGAGCCAAGTATGAGCCTGTGCCGAGCTTATCATTTTAGGCTCATGATGAACCTGAGCCAAGTTTGAGCTTGGTCCTTGGCAGAAATTAATTTCTAGATGATTTATTGTATGTCTACTTCCTATGCTGTTTTAGCTTGTTTTTACCTTTCAGATTCTGAAATCTTATGTTGCATTTTTTGATTTATCATATTTGATGGTTTGTTTATGTTGCTGAAATGAGTGAATCGTTTAGTGCTTATTTTTGTTTATTATTAGAAAAACTGTGATTTTAGTTGATTCTCCAAAGTGGGTACAATTTGTGGAGTATATCCAAAAGTTAAAACTCACCATCTCGCGTGATTTTCATGTTTTTGTGGGTATGTGTCACCATGCAGATGATGCTACACTTTGCCACACTTTTAGCTACAGTAGTGGATTCGGACCATGTCCCTTTCAATGGTCAACAAAAAAATAATCTAAAAGATCTACTGTGGCTAATTTTGTTGTGGTTTTTTGTAGCATGAACAAAAACCCATGTTAGAAGACAAAAGACCCCATGCTTTTTGTTCATGCTACAAAAGCTACATTAAAATTTGTCGCAGCAGATCATTGCTAAAAATAAAAAATAAAATACCCAGTACCCACAAAAAGCTACAAAGATATGTCTACATGGTTGTTTATCAACAATTCATAAAGATGTCTATCGGTGGATGGTCAAGATCCTTCAGTTGGTGCTTTTGGGATGTGTTCATACCACTCCATATGTGGATTGGCAAGGTTGGCATTCTGGGCAGAAATAAGCTATGACCAAATATAATACAGCAATGCAGACTGCATAAGCCTCCACTGTTCAACAGGGGTTGGTCGCTGGGCTTTGACTTGGTATGGTTTTAGTATCTTATACAACAGTTATGGCTAGCCATATGGTATGCCTCCATATAGATTAAAGGGTATCAGAGAGGACAGGTGATCATTTTCATAATAACAGATCATTTGACTGGTGGAATCTTAGTGAACAGATATATGTGCATCTAATATACATTTGTATGTTTGTTCGTTCATGCTTCTTTTACCCTTTAGACTCAGAAAATTGTTATAAGTATGTTTTGCTGTATCTTCATTTTTCTCTGGTCTCTTATGGTAGGTCCTTAGGACAGGCATCCTGAGCTTGAATGCCTTTGCAGCAGGGCAAGTTGCAACATATAAGATGTCTGAGACAGTTAAATGGAAACCATTGATTTCTTGAAATAGTCATACAATAAGTCATCTAAAAATTGGTTTCTGCCAAGGACCAGTCTCAAGCTTAGCTCAGGTTTGTCATGTGTCTGAAATGTTAAGCTCGGCTTGTGCTTGACTTGGCTCACTAAACTCAAATTTTTTGTTTCAAGCCCTAATTTACAACCCAGTAGCCTAAGAGCCAAATGCTCCTAAAGGCTAAAGATATAAGTCTATAGCTGGTTGAAACAGGCCCATAACCCAATTATATCTATGTAAATCATGTATAAATATATTTAATGTTTAAATATTAATATCGTAAGCTATATTTATATGTAACTAATGCATGTAGAAAACTCTTAACGAGCCCATCTTTTAGTTAGCTGAGCCTAGTGCAGCTCTGCTCAGGCTCACTTGGGTAAAACGGGCTCAATTGAAGGCTCATGCTCAGCTCATGACGAGCAAAGCTCCAAGCCGAGCTGAATTAATCAACATTCATCTTTCCCTGAGTAGAGTTTTATTTAGACTTTTGTTTTTCCTATTGTTTTATCAGTCTAGACAAAAGGGTATCATGGTCATCTACAAACTTGTAGTTCATTTTATGTTGTAGAACTTGGTGAATGTGAAAAGATCTTCTTGTACACATTTTTCTTAATAATGCATCAAAGTTAGGTTGAGATTCTAGGGTTTCTATCAGGAGCTAATGCGCGTACATTGGCTAGAACAGTCCCATCAGCAATCGGACCATTGGGAGAAAAGCCTATCTTGTGAATGATCTGGTTTCTAGCTCTTCAATGATGGATTGTTTTTCTGAAAATCCTGACCTTGGTAGAGAACAAGTGGCTAACCCCTTTTATGCAAGACATTTGACTGGTGTTGTACTTTCATCATGTTGTACCTTAAATTCTACAGTTCACTTTTTGCTAGATCAAGTGTGTTTCTTGTTACCCAGTTAGAGGGCCAAAGCTGTCTTACTTGTTCAAAGAGGATAAAAAAAGACATGAAGTATAGATATCTTTTGTACACAATAAAAATGGACATGGAGGATGTAGGCAGATAATGAGTCCTTTATTTGTTGGATCCTAGTGTCCTAAAGTAAATGGATGATGAACAATCTCCTCCATATAAGAAGGGAGGGGGCTACACACATCCATACATTTCACTGTATTCATAGTTGAATCTATTCATCTATTACTCATATACAGGCTAATATATGAGTTTTGACAACTCATTTTTTTCCTACTTTCCCACTAAAATGCATTTGGAGCTTCCTTTTCCTCATGCATGAGTGCCTTTTTTCTTATTGATAAATTGCATTTGGTGCTTTTATAGAAGCATTAGGCAAACTGTACTAATGTTGTAATTTGATTACAGGGCCTTCGATCATGGTGTTTATACATAATGTGCATTTGTATCTGGATGGAATGCTGATGAGTATAATGCGCTGCTTTTGATTGAATCTCAATTACATGTTGCTGACTCCATTGTCCACTAATCTGGTTACTTGTGGATCCTACAGAAATGAGTCTTATTGTGGTGTTGGATATGATTGTCTTGTCCCCGGTGTTAAGTTGAAGATATGTTAGACTGGAATTTTGAGAGTGGGATGTAGTTTATGTGAGAGGGAAAGGGAAGAAAACCCAACTCAACAAAGTTTTATCTCAACTACTTGGGGTCGGCTACACGAATCCTCTTCCGCCATTCTACTCTGTCTAGGGTCATATTTGTTGACATGGAATCAAGTTTCAATTGATACATTGCAGTTTCAGCGAAAATGTATCGATGTCGGTGGAAAACACCTTGGAGTTTTAAAATTCCCTTTTATCGATGATTTGTATTGATGGTATTGAAACGTATCAGCGATACTTGGGAAATTTTGTATAGAAAAAGTTCTTTTTGAGGTTTCAGTTTGGGTTCTTATGGATGCTAAACAACTTATTTTCGCCCTTTGCTAAAAACCATTCAAAATTCTTCAAATCTTGCTACTAATAAGTTAACTTAAGATGCCATTTGAGTCTGTTTAGTTCAAAAACAAGGATTTGACCTGGATTTATGGATTGAAGCTGAAACCCTATTTTTCGATTAATACTTTGGTAAGTCGTAAACTAGAACTCTGTTTAGCATTTTTTTTATGTTACATATCTATGTTTGATCTATACTTTCATGGAGTTTTAAAAAAATTGAGAATTTTTTTTATTTTCTAAAAATTAGAAAAATTTGATTTTTTTATAATTGCTTTTATTTTTAAAAATAGATCAAATGGGCATGGTTTCGTCAAATTTTTTTTATACTAATGTAATATGATAAATTTATGATTTTTTAAACTAAAAATGTCAAATAAAGTAAACATGATAGAAATTATTGAAACATACCGTGTATCATTGTATTCTATTGTGTTTTTTTTTTTTTTTTTTTAATTTTTTAATTTATATTTTTAATAAAAAATAAAAATATATTGCTTGAAGAATGTCAAAAACACTATGTATAAGCTCCTGAAGGGTAATATTATGGAGAAGGGTTAGAGGAGGTAGAGGAAAAATATAGTTACTTCCAAATTTTCCAAGATCTTCATAATATTTCCATAGTTTCTTTAGACAACAGCATATGTTATGAGGGTATTAGTTTCCAGCAACCATAATAGATAGTTTTTTTATACATGTAATGATTCCTAGTTGTGTTAGTATTTGTATTATATCCTAAAATTTGATCTAAAAATTCCAACGTTTTCTTAAAGTTTCCATGGTTTTTGTGATTTTTCGATTATTTCTTATACAAAACCATCGAAACCTCAATATGTTTCCGTTTCCTTGAGAACCAAAACTGAAGCTTTGAACTTGTTTGTTGTTAAATCACAAGCACTTTGTCTATCTTCGCTATTATTCTTGCAATGCCTTCAATTTACTCCTCATCATTCCTCACTGGTACAATCATTGGTTTTAATTGCACATAGCTGAACTCTCTCAGTTGAATTTCCTTCATCTTATCACATGTGCTACCTCTAAGCTCTTGTGAATGTTGTCATTTATAGTTTTGTCATTCACTCATCCATTCTCATCACTTCAATGTATTTGTTGTTTCTTGGCTCCCCAAGATTTATTTTATGATTGTTTTATGGAAATTTCTCTTCAATTTTAATGGTATTTGTCAGTTACACAGCACTTCATAAGCACCTCTACACTTCACCCACCTCGCTTTAATATATTAGCAACATCCTCTTCAATTTTGCTCTGTTTATGGATGATTGTGTTGAGATGATCAAGATGATCACTCTGTGGTGTTCCTTGGTTATCAATTTTAATTACTCCCCCATTGTTTGTATCCTAAACTAAGTTAATATATCTACTTGAGACTCTTTTCTTTTCTAAAATCCGCTAAATGATCTCTTTAGGTACCATTCCATATGTATTCTCTAGGTAAGTAAAGACCATGTGGAGATCTTTTTTCCTCTGAATTTTTTCTTCAGTCACCTAGGAAAGCAGCTTCAATCATCGATATTTCAGGCATAAATTCAAATCTTTTTTTCTAATATTCTAGTTTCGTATTTTAGTCTACACTCAATTCACTTTCAAAGTTTCATTGTATGGTTCATAAGCTTGATTCCACGATAATTGGTACAACTTTGAATATCTCCCTTATTGTAAATGGGCACCAAGATTTTTTTATTTCATTCACTCATTTCTTAGTTCTAAACTTCTAATGATCTTGTTGAACAACTTAGTTAATGGGGTTAAGCTATCGTACTTGAGACCCTTTTATCCAGGGTTTCTACCTGATGTGTCCGTCTTTTATCCAGGCTTTAGACTAGCCATGCAAAAGAGGAAGGATTTAAATACAAAGAAGAGGAAAGGAAGAAACTAAGATGAATGATAACTCCAAGTTAGTTGTTTCACTGACCATGGTGACTCTTGCTGAGTTGTGAATCACTGAGTCAACTCAAAACTTGACCGACACTTGAGTCTACTTGTTAAGTTTCATGACTTGATTGAGTTCACTGATCTTTGTTAACCAAACTGAAAAAACAAAGATTTTGAAATGGTTTTGTCGATTTTGTCCTATTCCAACTTTGAATGTTGAATGTAACTTAATCTGTAAAGATACTCCTGCCTTCATCGCCATCATCTTCTTTCTATTAAGGCCATAATTCATCTCTCTTCTGTTTAGTCAGTTTGAGTTCCAATGTTTACTCTATTTGTCTCTATTTTGCTGGGTTAGTAGAAGGTGAACAGCAGGATTTGTGTAGCGACCCCAAGCAGTTGGGATAAGGCTTTGTTCAGTTGATTTGAGCAGAAGACTTGCAAGAAATCTCTTGGCCGGGTATCACCATGTTTTTGCTGTAGCCAAAGTGTTTGCTGAAGCTTCTTCACTGATCTTAAAAACCATCAAAATTCTCTAGTTTGATGATATTTAATGAGCTTAATACTTGAATGTGATTGGATCTGAAGAACCTTTCAAATTATAATTAGTCACACACATTTTCAGCTTCAAGACAGTCTGAATCTGCATGCTGATGAACTTGTTCGAGTGCTAGGATCTATCTTCATGTTATCTACCTTGCATTTTAGCGAGAGTTACTGATTCATTTGCTGCGTAAGCTATTAAACATGATATTTTCTTTCTCTGGAGATATTACTTGCTACTAGATCATGGATCTCTTCTGTAGTTGCTTGTTCTACATGATCTTCTGTGAAATAAGTTCCAGCTTAGTTTTTATCGCCGTCACCTCTAGTTTTATATTTCTTCTTTGGAGAATAGTTGTCTGTGATCGAAGTGCCTGTGAACCTTCGTAAATGTGTCACAGATTGACACGTGTTTTTGAAATTGGTGCCTCATTTTTGGCAACCTACCTTTTCAACTGAGCACTATTTTTGACGCTTTTAACCCCCGACACACCACGTGTCAGTCTATAGCATCCTCACAGAGACTGACAGACATTTTCATTACTGAAAATTTGTTTCGTTCATCTTGACATGTTAACTGTAAATTGATGCTTACAAATTGTCGTCCAAATCCAAAAGAGTGTTCAGTTTGGAAATTGGTGTATTCGTCCATGTATTGATGATGTCTATGCTACATTACCAATCTTAACATATACCTGCCATCGTTGGAGATGTCAATGCCTCTATAGGTGATGTGTTTCTTAAAATACTGGTAAATGGTCTTCCATGCTTTCTTCTACGTTTTAGTTGACTTTACCTATGCATCAGGAGGGTTTATATTTATATTAAAGTGATTGTTTTTAAATACATTTGACTCAATGAAATTTGAGGAAAACTGAAGACAAGATAGGAAATTAATGCTTGGACTCACGACTTGCCTGGATTGCCTTGTTCTTCTTGGTTTCTTGATATGTATCGGGACCTAAACATGGGGAATCTCTTAGTAAAATAGATTGCAGAAAGTGGGACTTGATTTTGGTTTATTTAATTGGATAAGAAGATCAGAAGGCATTAGAGAAGATGCAACAACAATTGCCCTTGTGTTGGCAACCTGTGCAGAATCAGTCAGTGGCTTGGAGAAGGGTAAAAGCTTGCATGATCGTGTAATCTAGAGGGGAATAAAGATGGATGTCTCTTGGAATTGCAAAGCTGAACATGTATGTTGACTTACATAGTGTGTAGTCTGCCCAAATCGTTTTGATGAGATGAATGGTACAGATGTAGTGTCATGGAGCACTTTGATTCTGGCATTGCCTCATAACAAATTGCCGGGTCAGGTGTGGGACCTGCTTGGACAGATGTGCCAATCCAGAATCAAACCCATCCCCTTCACAATGGTTGCTGTGCTTGCTGCATGCCAAGAGGAGACTTGTTTGAATGTTGGCTGATCTATTCATGGTTATGTGATAAGATGTGGTCTTGAAGTTCAGTCTTCATTGTGTACCTGCACTTAACAGTTACAGATATGAATATGAGCTGTGATGATGAAGCAATGCCTAGGCGTCTTTTTGAGAGTTTTTTTTTACAGGTATTTGATATCATGGAATGCCTTAATTTCCAGTTACAGTCAAAACAACCGGCATGATGAAGCCCTGCAACACTTCCACTGGATGATTTTGGAAGTGGATCCCAGTCCAGTGACAATCATAAATGTTCTCTCATCCTGTACTCATCTAGCCGATCTGCGGATGTATTCATTGGGATTTGATATCGGTTTCGATGTCACTTAGGAATTGCTCATGTGACACTATGCATGATGTGTGAGCATGCACAATGCTGAAAAGGTCTTTTGATGTCTACCAAGGAGAGATGTTATCTCATGGAATGCCATGATTGCAGGATATGGTATACACGGGCATGGTGAAGATGCTTTCCTTGCCTTCTCCCAAATGCAAGAAGGCCTTAGACCCACCAGTGTAACTTTTGTTTCAGTTTTATCAGCTTGCAGCCATTCGAGTTTGATAGAGAAGGGTTGGCTGCTTGGCTGTGGTGGCCACTTGGTGGAAGCCAGAGATTTTGTTGATTCGATGCCCATGGAGCTAGATGCATCTGTGTGGAGAGCACTGCTTGGTGCTTGTTGGGTCTACTCTGAAATCGAGCTTGCAAGAACTACAGTTGAGAAGCTGTAGAATTAGTATCCATGAATGTTGGAAATTACATATTACTATCTAATATATACGCCACAGCAGGTCTTTGGGAAGAGGTCAGAAAGTTGAGAACACAGCTCGAGGAAAAGGTTCTTAGAAAGCTGCAGGGAAGTAGTTGGATTGTTATTAGAAGCCCAGTACATTGTTTTACTGCTGGGGATAGATCACACTCACAACCCGATAAGATATACATGCAATTGAGTTGTTTGACATCTTCAGTCACTGAAATTGAAGATGCTCCTAATCAACGTTGGGTGCTTCATGATACAGAGGATGAGTTAAAGGACACGAGACTCTTAAGCAATAGTGAGAAGTTGACAATTGCATTTGGAACCTTAGGGTATGTGGTGATTACCATACATTCATCAAGTTCGTCTCTTAAGTTTGTTGGGGGGAAAATAATATGATTGGCTGTGAAATGGTCCTACAATAATTTTTATTTTTATTTTTTATGATGGATGAAATGACAATTGATCTCAATATTATTCGCCCATTCATGAAAAACTGAATTGTGAGCAATTTGTATCACTTTTATTGTCACGAAACATGGGTGTAGGGGAGGAATTCTAGAACATGGGTGTAGGGGAGGAATTCTAGAACGTTCTGGCTCTTTTCTCTCTTTGTTATGCACATTCCTGTGGGAACATACCCTCCCGTGAGGAGCTCTTGAGCCTTCTATGGCCGGCTATTAATAACTAAGCCCCACCACCTTAATGTTGTGATGTTCACGTCACTTTCTTCATCAAACAGAGGCTCAATTCTCATTCCAGTTAAATGTCAAGAATGCTTTTTTTCATGGTGATTTATGTCAGGAGGCTTTTATGCTGCTTTCCCAAGCTGCCTTATGGATGCAAATCTCTTTCATCATTTGGCTGTTGGTGTTTGTTCATGCAAGGACTATTTGTAAGGACCGGTGAATTACGAGTAATATATTTTCAGTTTGGAAGGTTTGATGCATCTTTTGGGTTCCTTCCATATGAGGAAACCCCACATCATGATGAAATTCATTAAAAGACGTGGAGTTGCTCTGTGCACGTCAACCTGGGACACAAGGAAAGAGATGGAACCTATTTCATACAGCGGCACTTCACTATAGTGCAAGTACAAAGCTGGAGTGTGCCTTCTGCAATAACACAAAATTTGGTTGTCTAATCTGTTTTAGTGCAGGAGGAAGAGAGCAAAGTAGTGCATCCTATGGGGAAGTGAATCTGTTATGGTCTAGCAGGATCTGGTTGTATGAATGGTAGACACCAACAGAGTGTTTTTCATGATTGCCTTTCTCACAATTACAGCTGATTTTCATCTGGCCTACTCAACGGTTCTACCCAAGGTTTCATTGGGTCCTGTATTTTATGCTGCTTCATGTCGTCTAAATTGTTGGGACTTCCATTACTCGAGACTTCTCATGTTAACTTTGCAAGGTGGCATAGTTTTCCCAAGAAAAGTTTTATGTTCTCTATTGTAATCTTTGTCTTCATTCTTTTGTAAGATTGTTCAAGTTTCTTTGGTTCCACTTTGGTGCAAAGTCGAGGAAATTAGCTGAGAGTTGGCTCTCTGTTAATTCATCCATTTAAATCTCCTTTTTTTGGCACTCACAGGACATCTTTGGATGCATAGATAAAGGAGTGATTGATGTGGATGAGAAGGTATATGGATCCCTCCATTATCCTCGTTGCTAAACATGCCCCGTGAGAGTCTGACAATGATGGTTTTATGATTCAAGGGCTACACCAAACTTCAAGAAATGTTTCCCTCTGAGGAGGAACTTTAGGTGTGACACACCTCAAGATGGAAAATGATAATTCTATTCAATGAATTGTCTTCTTATCCACCCTCACTTAAATAGAGATAATATGTTAATCTTCTCCCATATTCTCACATTGTACATGGTAATAATTTATTTTCTTCTAATACATTGTAATAATTTAAATTCAAACATCTAAAGATTTTTCATCATACTTAAAAGGAAAACACAAATCGACCCTACTAAATAGAAAACTAGCAACTAGCACTTAATATTCTCCTTGGCAATATTTATCTGAGTGATTTCCCAAATACCCATGATAATGTGTAAAATATATCAATGACATTACATTCTTCTACCTTGAGTAGGGACCTTCTCCTTAAGGTTGGAATGTGGGTGTTTTTCATGTAAATTATGCCGAGCTTCTCATGTAGCATCTTCCGGAGACATGTTGGATTAATTCATAGGGACTTTTATTGTTGCATGATTGTGCGTTTTGACCATTTGCTGATCCAAGATTGCTACTGGTTCCTCCTGCATAATGCCACCATTGTTAACATGTGGCAAGTGAATAGTGACATGTCATGATCTCCTCTTTTTTTTTTTTTTTTGTTTTGTTTTCAAATTGGAGACAATGAAAACTGGGTGAATTCAGGACCCTCTAGAAGATTTAGCTTATAAGAAACAACTCCGATGCATTGTTTTATCTTATAGGGCCCAAAGTAACATGGTGATAATTTCATGGGTCTCCTTCCAGCTACCGTCGATATGGAAGTAAACGCAGGTATACTAAAATCACCAACCTAAAATTCTTTATCCAAGCAATGTCGATCAAACATTTGTTTCAAACGATTCTGGGCTTGATAAAGATTTTCTTTGAGGATGCAGAAGGTTGAATCACGGGCTGCTACATTCGTAGAACCCATGGCCATGGTGTACTCACCCATGGTGGGAGGTGGTTGCCCATAAATTTCATATGGTGTCATCTTAGTAGAGGCAAGATATGATGCATTATACCACCATTCGGTAAGGGGTAGCCATTTAACTCATTGCTTAGGTTGATCAATGAAAAAACATTGCAAGTAGGTCACTAAACGCTTGTTTACAATTTCGGTTTGCCTGTTGGTTTGGGAGTGGTATGAGGAACTCATATTTAATTGGGTATCGTGTAATTAGAATAATTCATATGAAAATTTGGAAGTGAAACAAGCATCTCTATCACTCACAATTGAATTGGATATTCCATGAATTTTGAAAACGTTATCAATGAATACTTAAACAATGGTAAGGGCCGTATAAAGGTGATTCAACGAAATAAAATTTTCTCCTTTTGTCAATCTATCAATGACAACAAAGATGACAGCCTTCTTATTAGATAGAGGAAGCTCATCAATAAAATCCATCAATGTATACATTCATATGTGATTGTACAAGGGAAGTGGTTGGAGCACTCTTGGGGTAGCCACGGTCTCTCCCTTGTGACGTTTGCATGTATTACATTTGACTACAAATCTTTGGATGTCTTTTTTCATGCCTTTCTAATAAAAAAAGGGTGAGAAATATGCTTATAAGTTTTTAAATGATCCGGAATGCCCTGAATTATTTGATACATGTAGTTTGCTTATAATTTTGATTATGAACTTGGAGGTAGGAGAAATCATGCATCACCCCTGGTAGCGTAGCTCGCTATTTATGTACTTATGGTTTGGGTGAACCCTTGGATCAGCTGAATTGTTTTAATGCAATTGTTTGCTTTCCACCCATTTAACTTGTAATTTTTCATTCCATGGTCCATGCGAATAAGAGATGCTCATGATGATCCCATTTTCTTCAAATCACTAGGATAGTGTATCATCTGCAATATTTTTAGCTCACACTAATAGATGATTTCATAGTTGTACCCCAAAAGCTTAGACGCCCATTTTTGTAGCATGGCGGTTGTGATGCATTGCTCTAAGAAGTACATGAGGCTGCGATGATCGGTGCGAACCTTGAAATCTCATCCAAGAAAATATGGTCTCCACTTGGTTATGGCATGAACAATTGTGAACATCTCCTTATACATCAATAAAGATAAATTCTTCTTGAATAATGCTTTGTTTGTAAATGCAAACATGTAGTTGTCTCGCATGAATATGTCGCTAATACCTGTACCTAAAACATCAAAATTTACTACAAATGTTAGATTAAAATCAGGAAGGGAAAGAACCGGTGTGGTAGATGGATGTCTTGAGATTCAAAAAAGCCTTTTCCGCTTTTTCATTCAATTGGAAAACATGCTTTTTGAGAAGAGATGTGAGAAATGTGCTAATACACCCATAATCACATAATCACTCATGAACTTTCGATAGTATCTAGTGAGGCCTAGAAAGCCTTGTAAGCCCTTGAGATTGGTGGGACATGACCACGTGATCATGCTAGATGTCTTGTGCGGATTAGTTTCTACTCCTTCCTGCAAAACCACATGTCCAAGATATTCTACATTGGTTTGACCAAAGAGGAATTTTGAGTGATTTACATACAATTGATTTTTTTTTTCTGCAATACCTCTAAGGTCTCCCTTACATGGTTAATTTTAGTCTCTATATCTAGACTATATATGATAATAGTATAAAAAAATATAGTATGAACTTGCGAAGATAATGTCCAAATACCTCAATCATCAAGCTTTGGAAGGTTGAGTGAGCATTGCTTAGGCCAAACGACATTACAAAAAATTTATAGTGACCCCCATGAGTTTGAAATGCGGTCTCAAGAATATCAGATGGATGGACCTGAATTTGATGATAGTTAGATTGGAGATCCAAGTTGGTAAAATGCTTTAGGTCATAAAGCTCATCCAATAATTTATAGATAATAGGAATATAAAACTTTTTTCACCATTTTTTTTATTAAAAGCTCAATAGTCCATACACAATCTCCAAGACCCATCCTCCCTTCTCACTAAAAGCACCAGTGAAGAGTATGGACTCACACTTGGTCAAATGATTCTTGATTTGAGCATCTTTCGTACCATTTTTCAATCTCATTCTTTTGGAAATGTGGGTATCGATATGGTTGCACATTAGTAGGGAGTTGGCCGTGCATTAATTGGTGCGATGATTATGGCTTCGCTCGGGTGGTAGGTTGAATGGATTGGCAAATTCATTAGAGAATTCAAGGAGAAGCAACTGTAATATTGGTGGAATGGCTTTGGAATTTTCGGCTTCCATGTGGCATTAGCGAGCAATCACTCCAGTTGCTTTCTTATTAATCATCCACGTCATTTGATGTGATCCAACTATCTTATTAGATCCATCTTTCTCTCTTTTGAGGGTAAATTAGTGGCCCTCATGAGAGAATTGCATCTTTAATTCAGAAAAGTCTTGGGCTAAGCATCCTTAACCATTGTGCACCCAAAACTATATCACTTCCTCCTAAAGGTAGGATGTGAATGTTAGTATGTACACGATGTCCTTGCATAGTCATTCTTACATTACAACACTTACCTCGACATGGTAATTTTTTTTTTCCATTGGTGACCATTACATTGAAGGGTTCACTAGATTGCATGTGGCAACCAATTTGTTTGGTGACTTTGGGATCAACAAAGTTCTGAGTGCTACCAAAAATCGATAAGAATCACTACTGATTGGCGTTTTATGCAACTATTGATCTGCATGGTTTGGGGTGATGAATATCCAAATAAGGCATGGACAAAAAATTTGGGAGTCACTTTTTCATTCTCCTCCTTGACTCCCATATTTTCTTCATTTGTCTCTAAAATATCCCAGTCAGCATCTAATAAGAATAACATTTGTTGCTTGCAATGATGTCCTGGCGTGAATTGCTCATTGCAATTATAACACAAACCTTTATCTCAATGAGCTTGCATTTTGGCCGATGACAACTTCTTAACGGGCACAGGTGGGCTTCCTCCTTGGATGAAACTTGGCCTAAGAGATGGTACGGTTGAGGTGGATTGGGCCAGTTAGCCATCGCTTGACATTGAGAGCGATCAATCAATATCTTGTCTTCTTGCAACAAGTTAGTCCGATAGTTGTAGATAATAAATTTGGTCGGAACATTTGAATAGTGTGCTGAATGTCGGGTTTGAGTCTTCCAATAAAACTAGGGGTGGGCATGGGCCGGGCTCGGGCCGGGCCATGGTAGGCCCGGGCCCGACCCTCAAATTATAGACCGGGTTTGGGCCGGGGCTTGGGCCCGTAGGGGTGGGATCGGGCCGGGGTTTGGGCTCGGCCCTCATTAATTGATTTAGTCTCAGGCCGAGCTTCGGGCCGGGCCATGAATTTAAAAAAAAAAAAATGTTGAGATGTAGGTTTGAACTCTA
>JAOXJP010189927.1:0-12275 GCA_025762735.1 Platanus orientalis | reverse complement strand
GACAATCTCAAACAACATGCCACACACTTGGCCACCCTCCTTTATCTAGTATATAAGGGCAAGCGAATGCTACACGTCACAATATGGAATCACGTTCAAGGTTGGAGACCATGAGATCTACATTTCATACAAACTTATCATATTATTTAGACAATCTAAAGAAACCATACCATTGAACCACTTCCATGTGACCATGGACGCTTGAGTTGCATGGGTTTGTAATACCCAAACCCATGTTGAGGGCAATTGACGGAACATCCAAAAATATCATCTTTTATCTATCTATGATTACCAACCACAAACAAAAACAATAAAACAAAATCCTAAAAGAAACCACTATCGTTCGGTAGGTTAAAGTCCTATTGATATGGCCCAGAGAATGTATCATACAATCTTGGGTTCTGCCAAGTTTCCATCATGCGGATATGTGAAACCTGAAATCACAACTCTAAAGTTCCTGTCCCAGATCTATATGATACTTTACAAAATGCTCCCAAATAAACACTTAATGATAAACTTCAACTATGCAAAGATCCATATTCTAACAACGGAGGGGACCACTACAACCCAAAAGAAAATTAAAGTAAAATAACACGAGAGAGGACAAATAAAACAAAAAAATTACGAAATGTTTCCTTTGTCAATGAAGAATTATATAGCTGTCATGACCTATTGCCAAGATGCTACCTCAACCAATACCATGAGTAATCTCGTCACTAGGAACGTTGAGTGATTCATCCATTGGGTGCTAGTGGGTTTAGATACAATCCTATGGGATCATCCATGATGATATGTCTAACAATGCCCCGGCTTCCTCTTGAGACTCCCCACATATTCCTTAAACTCCCGATACCATAGAGATGAAGTCTTATTGACTCAATTGGTATCACCTGTGGGTCAGTCTTGTTTCACATAGGCATCTTGTGGTGAAAGTTGATGGGTCAGGGTGTTGGAGCCTATATTTTTATTTTTTAAGTCTCATAACGTATAGTGTTCTAGTTTGGAAGTTTCAAGTTTCAACCATGCAACTATGTGAGAACTATACACCCGAAGATAAAATAATTTGTAGGTCATCACCCAAGAATTATACAACACAATGAAGTGGATATGCACACAATAACTAATTTGTAGAGAGAGAGAGAGATCTAGTATGCAGCATATAATTAAGATCATAAAATAACCAAATACAAAAAACTGAGAGCTACTAACCTCTTCCAATGTTGCACGTGATGGACTCCTAGGTTCAGTAGTACTTCAAGACTTAGAAAAAATCCCAGAGGTTAAGAAACCATAAATAGAGAGAAAAGATGTCAAAGAGTCCTGGGCGTGAAGAGGATGGAGAGGGTGAACGAGTGAGGTTTTCTTTGAGTTGTTTTGTTGTGGAAGAGAAACGGAGCTTAGCCATGAGGGAGAATTGGGTTCTTAGGGTTTTTAGGCATCTATGTGAGAAAAAAGGGAATCTTTGGAAGGTTTGGCCATGAGAGAGTGGGGTCTCTTAGGGTTTTTTCCTTGAGATAGTTTAAATAGAGAAAGGTTCCTTTAGGGGTCTAAGCTGTGTCCTTTAAAAATGAGAGAAGAGTCTTTATATACAATTTGGGAATAGGATACTTAGGAAAGATTTTTATTATATTTCATTTTATTTTCTTTTATTAGATTATTTGATTAGATTTTGGATTATTTGATCTTATTCTAATTGATTTTTTTTAATTGAAATAGGATTTGATTTTACTTTCTAATTAGAAAAAATCACACCACGTGTCATGAAAATGGACTTGTTCCTATGTGTTGCGGGATATCGTTACTTAGTGGATCCACTTGAGAATTTATTGATTCAAATTTGTCAAGTTCAATTGGATCCACTCTCTTGGATAAATCAATGGTGTTGATCGTTATGGTGAGATCCGATTTTGAATTTGAAATCTCAAATTACTATATCGGACTGTCACAAATTGATATGGTGTGATGGAAGACTTAGTAATGGAGTTTGAAGGTCATTTCTAGTACCCCCCCCAAGGTTTAAAGGCATCCTGGATCTATCTAAAGTGTTTGATTGACCATTCAATGTGAATCTTGTTCAGAATTTGAAAGATTTTAAATCGAGGGTCGAGATTCACCAAAAATTGAAACAATAGATTTTGATGATCGAACACTCTATCTCAAAGATTCGGGACATTCTGGATGCATCTATGATATTAGATTGATCATTTGTGGTGTATTTTGATTAGATTTTAAAAGACTCTAAATCAAGGACCAAGATTCGTCGAAACATTATATGAGGGAATTTGTTGATCAAATACTCATTTTTTGGGGTTTTGGACCATTTCGAATGCATCTGTGACACCCGATTGATTGTTCGATGCTTGTACAATGAGATTCGGTGGTCCACCTTTAATGAGGGGTAAAATCATAATTTTTAGTATAGATGTAACCAAATTTAAAACAACCATTCAGAAAGCTATGAGATTAGGAGAGAAGATAAAAAGATAAATAAAGTGGGTCCAACAAAGATCTTAGAAAATTGGGGGTTTAGAGTTCCAAATTAGGAAAGAATGGGAATGACCTAAAAATAGGAGGTCATCTAACCACCTTGGTTTCCTAGGATGTCGAAAGTCAATTCTAGAGATTTAGTGTTGCCCATTGAAAGAAACCTCTGGACACTGGGCCAAAATTAGGTGTTGAGATCCTTTCCCCTTAAACCACCTTATTTCCCTAAGATAAAATCATAAATTTATAGTTAGAATCCATAAATCAACAAGAAATTGCAAGAAACATAGTAAATAAACCTAGATCTAAGCATTAAAGGCTCACCTTGCTCTTGAGGGAAAGTTCTTCTCTTTTCTTTTGTATTCTCAAAGTCCTTCCCTCTTTAATTTATCCTCTTCTCATGTCACATTAACCCTAAAAGAAGTAAAAATAGGGTTTAGGGTTGCCCATGTGGGTCCCACATGAAAACAAGGTAAAACATGGTCTGACACAAATCTTGAGATAGATTATACACATTTTTTAGTCTTCAAAAATTATTTTTTGAGCCCTTGAATTAATTTTAGAGCCCTCAAGTTGAGAAACACCCGAACACTATTTTTCTCGAGGAAAGCTCGAGCCCTCAAAATTCCCATATTTTTGTCAACTCGTATACTTCATACTTAAATGGTCATAACTTTCTATAGAAAATTTTGATTCACTCACCATTTAGAGTGTTGAAAAGTAAACTTCAAGAGCTTTCCAATGGTTTGCATTCTTATTCTTTTAGGATTGGTACAGGTTTACCTATGAAGTTACCCCAATTACGCTATTTGGACAACTTTAGAACTTGATTAGTTCATGACTTGTCTTTGTTTTCCTCATTTCTAATTCATTCTATTACGTTCTAAACACCACAAATGACTTCCTAAAAATGTAAAATGATGTTTCTACCCTTACACATGGTTATTTACATTTTTATCCTTTATGAACATTGCGAGTGTTACAAATTATGTGTGATTTTACTTTGTATCCTTGTTTTCAATCCTATTATTTGGCATTTTGCTTGATGGTGGCAAAGTTTATTGGTGGATGGATGATGTAGTACAAAAGAAACCCTCCAAAATATCAATCAACAAGTAATCAGACTTTATATCAAACACCTAATGAGCATGCCAACTCCATAATCACGTATACTAATTAATGGATTGTAAACTTGTATAGCACCACATATCCAAGTTAGGAAATCTCTATTCAATGTATTCCCATCAATCACCAACAAGTGATTCTCAATGAATCCAATTCAGCATCACTTAAGTAATTTAACAAAGACCATGTATGCACAAACACCACACAACACTTTAACATCAAAACTCCAAGAAGGTTACCAGCTATATCCGTAGTGGATATCTTAGCTTAGAAGAGATAATACAGTGGAAACCCCAATAAACAAGGTGCTGGAAATTTGCTGGCAGCAAGATGAATGTTTCTTTATAAGAATTTGATACAAAATTCTGGTGTTTAGACCAGCCAAGTGATGTGGGGGTTGGAGTAGATGTTTGGATGTAAAGAATGTAAATGAATGGTGGGTATGGATGTCTGGCTGGCTAGGGATGATATAGGGGTTGGTGGAGATGAAGATGAAAGTATTTGAGGTTGTATGGAGATGGGTTTAATGGTTAAAAGCAAGTAGGAATCAGGGAAAACCAAAAAATTAGTAAAGGGAAGAAGAAGAAAATGTAGGAGATGATGAAGAAAAGAAGAAGAAAGTTTATACATGTAAGAAATCACCAACTCACAACTTGGAAATCACAAACCAAGCCAAGCCTTAAGCACCAAGGACTTGAAGAATCCTCAAGCTTGAATAAGAGAATGAGTTCCACTCATGGAGTGCAAGAAACCAACCAAAAATTTTATTAATTCCAGCATACCAAGTACTAAAACGTGCAACCCATATATAGGCTCACAAACTCATGAAAATAACAAAAAAAGTTCAACTTAAAAACTCCTAAACTACTAGCTTACTTGATACCTAAGACTTTCCTAAAATCAAAACTACTAAAATCTTGACTTTCTAAAAATAAAGTATTAAAATCAAGGCCTTTTAGAGGATTTCGTCCAACACTCTTCAAGGGCCCCACTTTAACTTATTAACTCTCTAAGATTACTAAAATATCATTGGCAATAATGCTTTATTACACAAATACCCAAAAACTAAACTAAAATGACCCTCAAGTCCTAGGTTGTAATAACTCATACACTATTAAGTAAAACAGTAAAATAACTTTAAAACATTCCATCATATGTCTTCATGTGTTCTTCCATGTGCCTTATTTTGTGTCTTCATGTGTGGAATCCACCAAGACCATGTGTGTGCCCCACGTTGCTCTAATGTCCTCATTAATGGACATATAGGTGTGGACAGTTTAAGATGTTCAATTATTGTAAGGGAAACTAGGTCTAAGGTGGGCTAAACCAAATTAATAGTGTTTATCACTATATAATCTTGATTTATAAGAATTTGGTTGGTAGATGTGCTTTTAGTCCTTTAATGACAAAATATTATTTAGTTGATAATGAAGACATGGAAAGCAAGGTGGGACCTACACATGGGTTTAGTGGGATCCACACATGATGACAAGCAAGAAGGCACACATGGAGACAAATTATGAGTCTCTGGTTTAGTTTTGAGTCAATTTATTAAAGTTTTATTATCTTGGTTTATATTTTATTAGTTATTAGATATAGGACTTGGATGAAATTTTAGTTTTTTTATATAGGATAATTGTAACTAGCTTCAAAATAGGGTTCTTGTAGGGAAAAATCTCTTCCACACGATTTAAGGGAATTTTTATTTATTTCTTTTCATTTTTCTTCTCTAATCATTCCTTAAATTCTATAGTTTTATTCTTTTTACTCTTCCCCAAGTTTCTTCTAAATTTGATATTATTTGGGTGTTCTATGAAGTTGTTCTTGGTTTATTTAATTTTTCCTTTCTTCTGGTACACAATTCAGGCCCATACCAATAGGATATATAGCTTTAGGCTACCCTACATCATATTTGGTATCAAAGCTTGTATATCATGCATCAATTTTGGTATCAGAGCCAGGTTTACAGTTGATTCCTATCAAGATGTAGTCCTTCTTCTTTTACCTAGTTAATTCTTTCACGAAATTTTTATGGCTTCTACCAAAGTTTATATTACTTTCGCACTTGCTTATAATCGTCAAGAAACAAGGGAAATAAATCAAAATTTATATCAAATAAAAAACATTATGGATTCCATGAAGGCTACTTGGGCACAATTAAGATTTGTCATTTTAGGACCTACACTAGCTCCATCTGCCTCTATTTCCTCAATGCCTACCCAATCTTAAGCACCGCAATTACCAAGGAAAAAAATGGTGTGACTTGCCTATCCCCACTCATTCTTCTACCTCCAGTCAAGCCCCAAATTAAGCCCAAGAACAAGACTTTACCAAAATGCGAGGAAATTCCCGTTTGATCCAAGACAAGGAAGTGATCTAAGTTAAAGAAGCGATTCAAGGCAAGAAAGCAACCCAAGTAAGCAGGTTCATGCAAGACTTCAATTTTAGGTCTTCATCCACATTTACCACCTCTATTGCAGACTCTAGAAAAACTATCAACAAGAAGTTGTAATAGATTGTGGCTACTTCAAAATTCAAGGACAAATTTCTCTCCACCCCAAGAGAATGATTCAGACACTATAAAGAGGCTCTTGTATGTGCCACCACACAAGAGGGTAAGATTCACGTCTTGTGTCATGTGTGGGTTATTCAGATTGTTTAGGGGCTAGGTAATTTTGTAATAAGGCCTTTAGTGCCTTGGATGGTTTAGGTTTTCTTTTCATGCAACGGTTTTTGTAATAAGGCTTAAAGCCAACGGTAGTTTAATAAATTATAGGACAGGTTGACAGAATGATAGCTAGTGTTTTGTCTCTATTTGAAGGCCAAAATTCAACAAGTGGAGTCCTTAAACAAGACTGGTCAAAAGATCCTTTGCATAGGTTTTAGTAGTTTTAGTTTTCTGGAAAGTGTGATTTTAGTCATCTTTGTTTTTAGCAAGTTTTAGGTTAACAAAGTTTCTAGGCTTTTAGAAGTTTATTTTAGGTTTTTGCTATTTTATTGTATTTATAGGCCTATTTAAAGGCAACCCACAACTTGAAT
Source organism: Platanus orientalis (assembly GCA_025762735.1). Taxonomy (NCBI): domain Eukaryota; kingdom Viridiplantae; phylum Streptophyta; class Magnoliopsida; order Proteales; family Platanaceae; genus Platanus; species Platanus orientalis. Next base: position 5,627 of record JAOXJP010189927.1, on the reverse strand, counting down.
GAAAGTAGACAATAAATTTATGTATTAAGTGTGGTTTTGTGTGGGGTTTAACCCCTTCTCCTCTCATTTTCCCATGGCTTAGCCGTGTGGAGCACTAGCAATCTCCCTAGTCTTCTTCTCTCGTGCTACTTCTTCCTCTCTTTTTCTTTTATCTATGTTCTATCTTCTTCTCCCTATTCTCCTCCTTCTCTTATTATAATTACTCCATTCTTTCTTCTTCTATTCTTTTCTTTATCTTCCTTTAATATCTGTTGCAACATCTTGAAGATCTAATTTGCTAAACTTTAGAATTTTGTAGAGTATATATAGAGGTCCTCAGGTGTGGTTTTCTTAAGCTTCTTTAGCTCAAATCACACCCCTCACAAATAGGTATTCAAAATTTTGTTTCTTAGGTTTTGTTATTCAAATTAATCTTCTTTTAATTATGTGATATCCTCTAGAATTTATATGTTGATTTCTTTTCTTGAACCTCATTCTTGGTATTCCTTATTTAGGCCTTAACAAAGTTTTCTAGGCTATTATTCTAGTGAAATTGCCCCTGTCTAAAACCCTATTTTCTTCTTCTTTCTTTCTAGAGTTTTCTTCCCCATCTATTCCCATATTATTCTCCCAACTCCTCTTTAGTTCTCTTCCTCTTGGATAAGTTACTGTTCAAGAAATCACCTCTCTATTTTAGGTTATCTTTACTAAAATAACATTGCAAACTGTTTTTCATATATTTTTATATACTTAGACTTATCAAAATTACCTGAAATTTTTCATGGAAAATACTTTATATACATATCTAATACCTTTGTAAATTTGTAAAGTCTCCTGACACATATGCAAGGGTATTTTGGTAATTCATTGTTCTATTATAAAATTCCAGAAACCTTAAAACATACATCCTTCTCTAGTCCTCTATTTCTTTTCATTTTTCTTATCTAATCATTCCCTAAATTTTTTAGTATGATTCTCTTTACTTTTCCCTAAGTTTCTTCTAAATTTGATGTTATTTGGGTGTTCTATAAAGTTGTTCTTGCTTATGTTACATAATTTGGGCCCATATCAGCAAGATACAAAGCCTTATACACTCCATTTGGGTTCTTGGATTAGATCCTACAGTCTTCCCTTGAGGAGCAAAGGGTAAATCTTTTGAGCTAAAGATAAAGATTGGAGACCAAATTTATCTCCCAATCATTAAGACCCCTTTTGAATTGGTGACTCCAATAACACTTCCCATTCATGATCTCCGTATAATCCTAGACTGGGCCTTTCTGATCTCCGCCAGTTGCAAGAGGGAAAGGAATCAGTAAGCGAGGATTCACCACACCACCAATCTGTTCAAAAGCATCTATTAGGCATAAATACAACATCCATATGATAACTTCCATCTTGGGAGTTATTTGGTGTTTTCATACGATGTCTACAATTCCTCTCAATTTGTTATTCAATACACAAATCAATTGGTTCTGTTAGGCTGGTTATATGATGTGTAGTATCAATGAACTCCACATAAGGTGGTGAGTTGATGCATTGAGCAGTTATATATTCAGGGCTCATGACGGAAATAGATGCATTGCAAATTCCATACATATTACTTCTCATGCCAATCCACTCTCTGGTCGAATTGGGATGTAAAAGGTTTTTTGACACAGTTAACCGCCTGTATAATATATCCAAACCCATTCCTCCTTACTCAAAAGGAATTCCTATGAACTTAACAAAGTAAATAGGATCAATATAAGTAGAGGCAATAACATAATACTATCCAATTCATGAAATATGGGAGTGTTTCTTTATTGCCAAATGAATAATAGTAATAAGGGGTTGTGTCATGCTTCTTACGTTACCATCAATTAGATGTCTTCCTCAAAAAATGGAATCCTTTTCAATATTATTCATTGTTGATAAAGTTGATAAGCAATTTTTTTCTAATAGTTTTCATTTCTTCTTTACCCCATATGGATATTGAATAGAACGAGCTCTTTTTTTGCCTCTTTAATTTTGAAAATGGATGTTTAAATGCTCCTCAAAAGTGAGAAATACATTCAAAATATATAAAATGCAATTTCTCTTGCTGTGGAACAAGATATTATTGCAAATCAGTGAATACAAGTATACATCCAACTATACTTTAGAGCTATTTATGATCTTAAATTTTGTGAAAGGTAGGAAAGCATCTTAAATTTGCACAATTCCTTTCCATAAATTTGACTCATAGTTGTCTTCCACTATATTACTATTCCAACCTAAGTCTTTGGTTCTATACTCAGGTTGATGACCCTCCACTAGAGCTTGTCTTGTTCTTTGCTAAAACACCAAATCCATTTTCCCAGCAAAGCTTTATTCATCCTCATCAAATATCTGAGTCTCAAGGCCCCTTGTTTTGTTAGCCAGCAGATAGAATTTCAGTCTACCAAGTGATACTTTTTCTCCTATCAATTATCCCATAAGAAACTCTTTGGAATTATTGTAGCATTTTTTCTACTAATGCCAAAATAATGGAAAGGGAGAGGAAGTAAATTGGAATGCTTCTCAGCATAATGCTCCTTAACTAAGGTGAACCCCTAAGATATTTATTGATTCTTCCAAGTTGAAAACTCTTCTCCATCTACTCTAAAATAGGGTCCAGATTGCCTTTAGATCAATAGCTTGCACCAAGGGGCAAACCAAGGTAAGAGGAAGGAAGATCGCCCACTCCTCACCTTAAAAATTCTGCCAATGATCCCACATTCATAGCATTGGCAACCTTGGGGAAATTTTTTATTTTGTAAAAGTAGATTCTTAGGCTTGAGGCTACTTGAAAAAGAAGCTCGGAATACATTTTAAGTACCACACATTCTTCTCTTGGCCTTACTATAGAAGAGAATTATCTATAAATTGGAGCAACTCAATGGTAAGATCATCCCTGCTAACCTAGAACCCTTCCAGCATCCCCCTTGTCTTTGCCTTATTGACCAACTTGCTCAGGGCTTTGGTAATTATTATGAACAAAAAGGGTGAGAGAAGATCCTATCATATTATCGTAATATTCGCTAGAGATCCCATTGCTTGAGTCATTTGCTGCTCTGAAAGAAACCCATTAAGGAGCTATTAACTAGGATAATAAATAAACTAATAGAAATGCACATCTTGATCCAAGCATGCCATTTTTTACCAAACCCCAAACTTTACAAAGGCAGTAAAGGAAATTTCAATTGACATTCTCCCAAGCTTTCTCTATGTTTACTTCGTAAATAACACATGCAATCCCATTGCATCTTAAATCAATGCATTTGATTAGCTATCAAGGAACTGTCTTGGATATGTTTACTTTCTAGAAAAATACATTAGGAGGTGGATGTGCATGGGTTGTGCCTTAGTAGGCCTACGGCAAGGCTTGGCATTGCATATTATGGGCTCGGACGAGGCTTAAGCATGGCCTCATTTGATTCTATTGGCCTCGGGCTGGCCTGTAACACCTCGTACATGTTCACAAGTATCTTGCACACATGTCATATTTTTACTATACATACATTCCGCACACACCTAGAACTATTTAGATGCTCACGTACTGATCTATAAATTGGCACAACTTCAGAGAGACAAACAAAAATGTAAGAAGAATTTGTGAGAAAACTTTATGTCATTTGATTAGCATGGAAATCTAGAGTTCAAAGAAACAAACTGCAAGGAAAATGGACACCGAACGAAAAAGATATAAGTAATTTAGTGAGCAAAGGTCCAATAGAAAAGAAAAAGAAAATCAGCCCAACCGATTAATCAGGAGGACCCCCGATCGATCCGGCCTAAGGGGCCCAATCGATGAGGGTATGCTCGATCGATCCGGCCTAGGTACCTTGATCGATCAGGCACTTCCCGATCAATTGCCCGCCAAGGATAGTTTTTGGAAATCATATATTTTTTTAGGTTTTCGAATTAGAAACTCCCCCATCCCCCACGCATCTTGAACTTTTTATAGACCTACATAAAAGATTGAACATGACCTAAAGAGACCTAGAAACCCTAGAGAAAGGATCAAGAGCATGACGAAGACAAAAGGGAAGAGAGAATAGAAGAAAATCTAGGTTTCAGAGATTTTTTTTGAAGAACAAAGCTTAGAAACATTTTTTGCACCAAGAGAGATAAGAGAACATGTAAACTATTTCCTAGGTTCATAGATCCTTGCTACTCTATTGTTTTGAAACCATTTTGTAAAGGATTTAAATCATTTAAAGTTCTTAAAAGTTTGTTTTGTAAAAGAAAAATTGTTTTGTTAGAGAACATGTAAACTAATGTTTTGTTTTGAATTCCTAGGTTCTTAGATCCATGCTATTCCGTTTTGTAAAATATTTTAATTGTTTTGATCTAGATTTGGATTGTTTTTTACTATTTTTGTTTTGCCTAAAGTTCTAAAACATGGTTTTGAAATAGATAAATTGCTTTTGGAAGAATATAACTAAGAAGTGATTTGTTTTTAATTCTAAATGATTTTAAAAAGTTGTTTTTTTTGTTTTAAATCCATTTTTGTACTGATAGTACATGTAGAACTATGTTTTGAATGAAAAACCAAGAGTTTTAAAAGAGGATTTTGTTCATAAAATTGTAAAAGCTATTCTATTAATTGGTTTGATCTTCTAAATATTTTTAGAGGTACTTGTTTAATGATTTGCAAGAAAACATATATGTTTAATTCTTTGACAGGCTTATAGTGATCTTGAATCCTATTTTTGTACAAAAAATTGTTAATTTTAAATCCTATTGTTCATGATTCTCAAAGAGTATTGTTCTGGACAAATTTGTATTTGTTCTGAAAAACATGTTCTATAAATTATGTTTATGTGGATCAAGAATGTTCTTATATGTTATTTTAACTTGGTTAATGTAAAAAATTTGTATATGTTGAATTATATACTTTGATTAAAAATTGTAAGAGAATGATATGTTCCATTAAAAAGCCACCCTGCCATCAAGGAAACTTATTGATGGAACCCACCCCACCGGGTATATAGTGCGAACTATTAAACCCACCTCACCAGGTATATGGTGCGAACTGTTAAACCCTCCTCACTAGGTATATGGTGTGAATTGTTATGGATCCTCACTACTAACCCATTGGTAATAGTAACCCACATCACCGAGTATATGGTGCGAACTAGACCCTCCTCACTGTATGAATTGGACCCTTCTCACGGGGGTTAAAATGGTGTAAACTATTATATGTACTGACTTAATTTCAAATGTATGTTCTGTTCTGTTCTAGCTATGATATGATACATGTTTCTAATCTATTATGTTTTGTTTAATTGAAAAGCATATGATTGTCACTGTTTTTTGCATTCTGTACATGAAACTGTAACTTTTATACGATGTTTAATATGGTAAAATAATGATTTATGTATTATACTGCATATTGATTAGTAAATATAAAAAGTATCTGTTTCATTTCTGTAATCATGCTAAGTTTTGATCCAATATTTCTTTAGTTTATTATTTTCTTATTGAGTTTGTCAAGCTTATATAAATTTTGGTACCAATAGATGATAAGGAAATCATAAAGTAGTAGTTCTAGATAGAGAGAGCTAGAGATCGGACATATGTTATTTCAGTTTAAAGACATGATATTTATTTCAGTTTAGTTCAGTTATTTTAGTTTATTTGAAAAT
>JAOXJP010189916.1:0-12275 GCA_025762735.1 Platanus orientalis | reverse complement strand
TTTGGTCTCATTGGATAGCTAATAGGCTAACCTTTCTATAGGTACCAAAATTAAGATGTTTAGACACTTAAAGGTCAAGGGAAAAAGATGGATAAAAATAAAGTTTTGGGATCCTGTGCATCCATGGACATGAGGTGTTTTCCTTTTGAAAAGTGGCTTGAGGTGTTTTTTGACATTTAGAACTTCTTTTAGCACTCATTTTGTACTCTGTGCGGTGCTGGAGTTTCAATAATTTTTACAATTTACTTGTTGATCCATCCAGTGTTAAAATTAGTTTGTCATCATCTTAGTGTCCAAATCCTTTACCATGAGGGATGGTGGTTGAAACTTGTTTCCATAACCATAGGGTCTACTTTATTTCTTTTATATGTCCAATTGTTTAAGAAGTAACATTGAACAAAAGTACAAGGGGCACCGGTAAATTAAGGTCTAATTTGGATAGAGGTTCCACCGTGTTTGACTAAAAAGGCAGAAATCACGAGAGTTGCAAAAATAATCTATGCAAAGAAATACAACGAGTCAACAAACAACAACAAAAAAAGAGTTTCTAAACCTCTGTTGTAGACATTGAAAGTGAGATTTAATGAAAACAAGGTCCCTAATCTCATTTGCAAGCTTCGAAATGAAAAATGAGAGAAGACAACCAAGCTTTTCCTTTCAAAGGTACCTACTTTGTGACTGAACTAAAGTAGAAATTTTGACTCCATGACTAACTATAGCAAACACGATAATAACAAACAGATAAATGAATGAATTTAATGATTGGAGGTAGAGCTCCCTAAATTTTCTGCTAAGTGTAGCTGGAAACTATAGTTTCAAGAACCAAAATAAATAAATAAAAAGAAAACCAAACTATAATACATCCACAATTTCTTCAGTTAAAACTAATGGAAAAACAGGATATAAAAGCAGGCAATCGTCTCTAATCATAACTGGAAAATTAGATTGACATGCCTGAATACTACTTCTATAAGTAACACTGAAACTCAAACCAATTCTTAGTCATTTTGAGAAGGGACGAGCAAACCTGTCCCTTTGTAGCACACGATAGGCCATATAGCTCCTCTTCTGAAATCCTCTTGTCAGCGGGGCAAAGAGAATGGTGAGGTAGGGATTTTGGGTCTAGAGATGAGGGTTGTTAGGTTTGAGTTGGATTAATTTACAAACAAAAGGGGTTTGGGCATCGTAGTGGTGAAGGGTTTTGAGAGACGAGAAAACTGGGTTTTGTTTTTTTCCTCCCCCTTCCATGCACGATTCACTCACTTGGTCTTTATAAAGAAAATATTCAATCAAGCTGGGGGTGGTCTTTAAGGAGGGATGGGTTTGGTCTTCAAGCATCTGTCTTGTTGGGGAGTGTTGTCTCCATCGCCTAGGACTACAGATGTGTGCCTAGGGTAGATGAAGCCAAAAAAAAAAAACGGGGTGTGCAGAGGTGAGTTCTGGTTTGGGGGATTGTACAAACAAGGAATGGGGAAGAAGGGGGATAGCCATGGGGTAGAATGGTCGCTGACTTGACTATTACTGTCATGTGGCATCCCAATCGGCTAGGAAAGTTGAGATCTGAGATGGAGGCAGTGGTTGGTGGAAGCATGGGCTCTGCCCTAAAGAGAAGACGAGAACGAACAATGGATCCCTTGGATTTTTTGCCAAAATAGAAAGACAAAGGGAGGGATAGGGGGATTTAGGCCTGTGGTTTTCACCAAATGGGAAACATAGAAGAAATCCAGCCCTAGGGCTTTTGCGACTTTCGTAGGAATAGGGGAAAGCAGCCAATGGTGTTGGGTTACAGGTTTAAGGCTTCCATACAAAGGGGAAAAAGGGCGAGAGAGAAAAGATGAGGTGGGGGAGATAAAGAGAATGAAGAGAGTGATAGGTGTTCTGTGAGAGAGGGAAGTGGAGAGGGTGTATTTCCCTGAAGAAAAAGAAAAAAACGAGATTCTCAGGTTCATGAGGAAAAGGGGGCTGGTTCAAGCCACTTGGGGTGGGCCAACTTCAGGTTATCTGGTTTGGGTTTTGGGTAGGGCTAGTTCAGGTGGGCTAGTTTGGATAAGGTTAATGTGGAGCAAAATAAATAAATAAATAAAATAAAAAGTAAATAAATAAATAACAAATACATAAATAGAATAATAATAATAATAAATAAAGAGAAAAATAAAACAATAATAACAAATATTGCATAGATAACAATAACAAACATAATAATAAGTAAAAAATAAAAATAAATAAAATAAAATGCGAAAACAAATGGAATTAGTTAAATAGTAAATGCGACCAGAAATAATTATGATAATAATAATTATTATAAAGATAATAAAAACAAAGTAAATGATAGAGGAGCAAGGTTTGATGTTGGGCTTAGCTTAGTTAGAGTCTTAACTGATAGGTTAAAGAAAACAGTCGAGTGATTGTTCTGCCCATTTGTTTATACGAAGAGAATGGCCAGAACTGAGAGCTACACCAAAATTAGGTGCTCACAATGGCCTTTGTAGATTTTGGACTAACAAGTCTATTGACACAAAATTCAAGTAATAATTAAAAAAAAAAACATATGTGAAGACAAATTACAAATAATAAGAATAAGGGAGCAAATGTTCATTTGAACAGTGTTTTTAGGGTTTTAACCATATATATCCCCTTTTTATGTGTACCTATATTTTCATTTGATAATTGTTTCTACAATTTTAAACCTATGCACCCAATCTTTACGTGAAAGAGAACATTTGTTTGAATGTGTTGATTACACACTGTATCCAAGTACTTGATGATGCATTTCCCACTTTGAAAGTGTTTAGATAACTTTTTCTTCACTATGTAGTTCACACTATTGATTATGAAGGACTTCCACTTCAAAATGATAATAATAATAATAATACTAAAGGTCTTTCTAATAGCTTAATTTTCTTAAAATAGTTGAAATCCAAGTATTTGAATGTTTTGGTGTGAGTTTTTTTATAAGACTTATTAAGAGAAAAGTTTTATTTCATTTGAACATTCATTATCTCTTTTTATAGTTGGAGATTAGATAGGACTCAACCACCTCTTTTGGGCTTAAGACTAAAAATGAGTTTAGAATACATGAATTTGTGGGCCATAGGCTACTGTTTACAGACCTAGACTGAACGCCAAAATGGGTCATATGGGTATAGAGCCCTTAATAGTCTTGAGGGACTCCACAAAGGGCCTTATTTGTAATTTACACAAACTTTAGGTTCTTATCGCATCATATTCTCCTCCCTTCCAGAGAATGATTGCCTGTGTTGACACAGGCTTATGTAGGCGTGCCATTGAATGAGGCAGGATAAGTTTTTGAATTTGGTCTTTTTTACACCTGAACACTTTTTTGAACCCCAAACACGTGTCAGCTTGTAATTCACCATAGACACTACATACACTTTGTCATCACAGAACATTTTCTTCCTTTATTTATTTTTCGTATTGTCATATAGATATTTGTCAGGGGCGTAGATGCTCACTCTTCAGCCTTGTTTTTGTATCTCGGGCTGACTTATGGACTCTCCGTACCAATGAAGAAGAAACCACCCTCCTAACTCCTAAGCACATCCTCTTATACGGGTGATGTGGGATTGAGATCTCACAATATTATACTTAATTTGTATTACGTTGGTATCGTGACTTAGGTTTAAATTACGTGTTCAAGTCCAACAAGATGTCTAACTTGGGCTGAGCTGACCCACAACTCAACTGACCAAACCCAAGTCTTAGTCAATCAGAACCAAGGTTTCAACGGGCTGAGAGGCCTATTTTTTCAGAAAGTCGAGATTGAGCTGATCTTGACATAGCCCAGTCCAAAATATATAGATATATGTATAGTAAATATTGCAAATACATTGTATATGATAGTATATTTATTATATACCCACGATGTAGAAGGTGTTTATCTGTTCCCAAGCCGTTTATTTGCTCCCTAAGAGCCATTTTTACGTTTTTATTTTTACCCATTTCTACGTGTGTGTTCATACGAAGATATATAAAGGTGAACAGTTAAAATTCAATAAGTTGCATTACTATTGTAAATTCAAAAAAAAAAAAAAAAACATTGGGAGATATGATCCTCAATTTTCTTTTATTGTTTGATTTCCTGTTTGGGATTTTACAAAGGAGAATGATTTTTGTGATGAAAAAAACCGAAAAACCTTTGTAAGCATACCACAGATTGACACATGATATGTTTTTGAATTTGGTGCCTCTTTTTGGCCACCTACTTTTTTGAACATTTTTAACCCCAATACACTATAGGCTTACTTGGGAACCATTCTCTAGATTCTCTTCTAGAATCAAGAAAATGGATTATGAAGATTCTTTATTTTTTTGAGTCATTTCCTAGCTAGATGAATGTTTAGTGACATTTAATATAGAATCTAAATTTTATATTTTTTGAATAGAATGTTGTTTGGCAATGATTTGCAGAAAATGTATTTTTTCGTGATTGATACAAGAATTTAACATATAGTTGAATATATACAACTACTAATCCATTAAAAAGGTGTAATTATCATTTAGTTCAATTCCAACATAGTCACCAAAATTTATCCATAAAAAGAAAGAATATGGTGGATTTTTTTAATTCATGTATTAGGGGTATTTTGATAAATTCATTTATATTCACGAATTTTTGTTTTAAGAAAGTTGTTATTTCTATCATCTTCTTATTTGAAGCTCTTTAAAAGATTTTCCTTCAATTTGGATGTGAGGAGTCAAGGGGCTATAAGTTTATTTATCGAGTCTTGCACACAAACCCAAAGAATTCATTCTCTACTTTTTTGGCATTATTATTTGTAGTGCCAAAATATGTTACCAAAACGTGAAATCTAAAGCTATTCTAAGAATGCATTTTGTGCAACTAAGTGCCATTTTCTTTTTTTGGAACAAAAAATATACAAAATACATTCTTTGAATGATTCCCAACCCTATATGTAAGCTTATGGCTCACAGAGACTCACTGACACTTTTTTGTGATAAAACATTTGTTTCCTTTTAGTCCTTTTAACCTCTCTTTTTAGAAAAAAAGGGAACGAATCCTTTCTTTTTTTATGACAGAAAATCATTTTCTTTTCTCTTCATAAAGAGATACTTCTTCTTCTAAGATAAGAAAAAAATATAAAATGGCGAATGACGACTCCACCTGGATTCAAATGTGAAAATGATGGGTCTTCCCATCATCCCTCTTCACGGAACACTTAATCGGTATTTGACCCGCGTTGCTGATTACTTATTCCATCGTGAGTAATCCTTCTTGGTCATTCCAAGCAAGGTGCACACTTATGTTTAGAAGCCTACGGTGTTTGGTTTAGTAGTGGGAGTTATATCATAATTAATATTCTATTAGAATATATCAATTAACAAGTTCTAATATTGCTTAAGATTATTCGTTGGAAAATGGTAATAAGAAGATTGTGACATTGCTCAATTGGGGATTATATTTGAATACATCGAGTATTAACAAGTTCAAATCTTGATTAATAAGGGCACCAGATATCACCTTTGCTGTATGATCTTCCTGTCTTTTTTTTATCTTCAACGTGAGCTTTTAGAAGTTCTAAAGCTATTAATTGGGCCGGTTGACCCAAAGTTAGACTTGGTCAGCCTAAAATTTGGGCAGGCTGGACAAGTGTGAGCCCGTGTTGGGTTGACTACAAGCTGTGTTTTAGGCAAGTAGTAATGTTCGGGTCAAGTTCAGGCAGGCCTTCACCTGGACTTAGCCGGAATTACAACTTATTGTATATATCTCATATAAAATTTTGAAAGTAATGAATATATAATTATATGGCATAGATTTAGTGTGCCTTTTAACGAACGCCTAAGGTCCGCCCATATGCAAGGGCAGACATACAGCGTCGAATGGTGATTACACTTTTTGGGAGGCGTGATTGTAAGGGGAGGCACCAAATCCTGGGGGATTATTATATGAGATTTTATATTTAATAATATATTAGTTTATATAGATAACAGACCATGAGTTGTACAGTTTAGGGGGACGAACTCAACCTAAAGCCCATTATTTGTTTAATGGACCGAGTTCAAATAAATTGTATCCAACTGAGTTTGGGGCTAAGTATTTGTTTTGGGCTGAGCTAAAGTTGACTTTAACCTGGCCTGATTGACAAATTTGGGAAGCTCAAACAATACTTTGAAACGAGTAGAAAGGTAAGGCTGAGGTGAAATTTCAAACTTAAGATTTGTTTTTGAATTTGTGTTGCAAATGTAGACACTTAAAATTTGCACTACTTGCAAATAAGGGCCTACACTAACAAATTTGCACAAAAGTCTTTAAGGCTATACATGGGTCTCAAATATACAAATTAGGCCCAACTAAAAAGACATGTCCATTGGGCCAAAGTTTGGAGTTTGTATACTTTAACCTATAAACCACTCAGCCCATGTGATTGGTCTATTAATAGGTTCAAAGTTCAAGACAAAACTTATGTGGGTCCCACATAAAGGAATATCTATCAAGTTGATTTCTTGGGCAAATAAGGGAAGATGTGCCATCAAAGGAATTTAAAAAATTCCTTAAATTTTATTCTCTCCAAAACAGGGAAGCTACAACCAAATTTAAGACAAAAAAGGTATAAAAGTTCAATCAAGACCCAATCAAAGGGGTGGATGAAACAAACCTACAAAATCTATAAATATTCTCTTATACATCAAATAGAGGAACTTTTGGCAAAAGACTTCAAGTAAGAAACTATAAAGAAAAATAGACTTCAAAGCATCTTCATAGCTCTCCAAAGGCTTGAAGGCTCAAGACATATTTTTTAATTTCTTCATCAACCATAGTTCGTTGTTAGAAAGAATAAAACTTCTTGCATATCAAAAATACATCATAAATCCGACCTTAAGAACGAGATTCATAGTGTTTATCTTCTTTTCGGATAAAGTATGAAACCTCAAAGAGAAACGATTCCCCCACAATCAAGCATCATCAACACCTGAATTCAAGAAACAAGCCATCAGATCCTTAGACTCCATCAACAAGAATCAAAGGTTTACTCTTTTCGTAAAAGAGTGTCAAATCAAAGAGTTGTATTTCATTTCATTTAATACAAATATTCATTTATTGAATTTGTTACATATCTTTCGTGTTGTGGATTTACACACGAAATTTGTGTTTACAACAATAATGTAACCCATTTAAGTACTTTATCAAAATAAGACACCACCATTTTTTCCCTTGTATGTCCAAATCAACATGAGTTAGTTGCAGTCAAAACATCTTAAGCCTTTGGCTCTAGCCACATTGACCAAGGGCTAAACCCCGACAAGTTTGAATACTTAATTGAATTATTGGTATAGTCTGGTAAGACCAGTGTGTTCAGTGATGAAATAAATCTTCTAGTACTATACTTTGATTCTACTCTAATTAGTGAGAGTAGTTAATGGAAGTGCTTTTTTTGTCCTTTGCTTTTGGCTAATAAAACAAGGATCCAAGGCAACTGGGATTTCTCTATTCACTCTTCCCTTCACAATTTATATTGGTTAAAACCTAAAACCAATCAAAAAGGCAAAATGAGTAAATAACAATCCACCCTCTCTCTCTCCAACTTAGCATTTTTTTTCTTCAATAAATGCAAAGCATAAATGTTTAACATTTACTAAACAGACCATCTACCTAATTAAAGATATTCTTTCGGGTTCCCTTGTATAGGATGGCAACAAGCTAAGCTTTGCCCAATTGAGCCTGGGCTCGTCACATGAAGACAAAGCTTAGGCTTGGCCCAGTTGTCAAGCTTAGGTTTCACTCATTAGTCATAAAAAAAGACCTCTAGAGAGCCAACCAACTTTGGTGAGTTTAAAATGAGGCTTAGCATTGGCTCATGACAGGCTAAGCCGAGCCAACTTTGCACAGTGCCACTCATACCTTTGTTCATGTCAAACTCATTCCCCATATTTTGAATTTAGATCCTATGGGCATTGCAGAAAAGACCGGGTGGTTTGTCCGTCCCACTTCGGGGAACCGTGCCTAGCCAATTTGTGTTGGCCTTTGGGCTTTGGTTTCGGAGTCGCCACCAATTCGGATTTTTACAAACGGAGTTGGACACCTGCCTTCTTTTTGGGATTTAAGTGCTGACAAATCTTATAAAACATAATGCATAGAGATTTCTCTACAGCTTGAAGCCAATGCCTAAAATGACATTTGACAGTATTTTGTTAATTCATTTGTGTAATAACTAAAATGCCCTTAGATGCTATTTTTGGTATTGTGATTGAGTCCATAGTGATAATCTCTACACATCATGTTGCAAATAACCTAGACTCTGGAATGGATCCTCTCTTGCCGCTTATGACCTGTTAAGGTCATGTCTAACAGGTGGCAAGACATGATTGGAGGGAAAAAGTGAATTACATTTTTTTGAAAGATGATTTTCACTTTTTCTTGCCAACCCTCTCATGTCACCTGTTAGACAAGACCTTAACAGGTCATAAGGTGGCAGGAGAGGATCCTTTTGGCTAGACTTTGTATGTTGCAGCCCTTCCTGAATAGTAATTGCCTTTCATCTCTCTCTCTCTAACAAGGGTGACAAATGGAGTTTGGATCCTGCTTAAGGAGTACCAAATTCTCTATTGCTCACTTTATGATGATTTATAGTAGACAATACGAAGTATTTTAGTAGAAATTTTGTGATTCGAGCAGCAGGGAATTTTTTGTTTATAGCAATGGATGAATAGTGCTCAAAGAAAAATTGGAGTATGTATCTAATCTAATGTGGACTGGATTAAAAAAAAAAACGTTATACACATGGCTTCTAAATCCTATGTGCATAGGTTATAAATGATCCAGATATTATCCAATATCAAATCGTACTTGGTCCCCTTAAAGTGAATATGGATTCATGTGTATTTGCTCCGACTAAATATTTGACTTATTTAGAAAAATCTGATTATAAATGGACTGGGAAAAGATTTACATTGATCTGTTCTAGGTAAATATTTGTATCAGTTTAAGTTTGTATATAGTTAACGTACAATTTGAATTAATATATAGTTATTATTTGTATTTGCTTAAGTTTATATATATGGTTAGAGACTAATAACTATATAATAATATTGTAAGCTTTGTTACATATAATACACTATGTAAATCAGCCCAAATCCTCTCTTGATTGTTAAACTCCTGTTAATGTTTAGTAAATCTCGGTGGTCGACATGTGGTGAAAAATTTAAAGCACTTCACATTTTCACTTCTGTTGATTTTTGCCATTTGTCCACCACTAAAATTTGCTAAACATTTTTGTTAAATATTAATAGAAGTCTAACAATCAAGAGATGATCGGGAGGGTAAATAAAAACCTAAAAGTTAACATTAAGAAGCTTGATGAAAAATCTTTACTGAGAGCTTGATATTGTAATAAATGAGAAGTTGTTCATATAATTACAGCTCTATAGCTAGATAAATAAATGGACATGAATATGAATCCTGTTCCAAAATAAATCTTTACTGAGAGCTTGATATTGTAATAAATGAGAAGTTGTTCATATAGTTACAGCTGTGTATCCGATAGCTAGATAAATAAATGGACATGAATATGAATCCTGTTCCAAAATATTCATATCCGTATAAAATATCAAATAAATATTCAGTTATCTTAATGGAGTGAATACAAATATAAGTACATCCTCTCCATTTAAGATCCGTTTACAGCCCTACTGTGGATTTACTATAGAGTCTTCCTTTTTCATGTGATGTATGAAATTGCCCTTGCCTATTTAGTGTGTTGTCACAGTCCGCATTGAAGTAGATAGCAACTAATTAAATAAAATAAGGGCACAAATGTTTTTCCAGGATTTTGTATGTCCTATTGTGTCCTCTCACCACAAGCTGACATGTGATTGTTTTTTTAATTTGGTGCTTCTTTTAAATCGGGAGAAATATTCATTTGTACCATTTTTTTTTATAGTTTTAACCCTATCCACCCTATTTTTACGTAAACCTATTTTTTCATTTGAAAACTATTTTTACAGTTTTAACCCTATGCACCTAGCCTTTGTGTGTAGGACACTGGAGGACATACAAAATCCTGACAAGCCTGGTCCTAACAAAAGTTCAGGATTTAATCTCGGGCCTGGGCCCTTGTTGGGCCTAGACCAGACTGGGTTTTTTAGGACAATCCAGGTCGGGTTTGGGCTGATCCAAACCCATGCACACTCCTAGCTAGGGATAACTGCAAGACACAGTGGTGGCGATTGAATAGCGACTAGTCAAGACATAGTCGTACTTCGATGCTTAAACATTTAATTGTGGATTGTAAAGAGATTGCCTCCACTTTTAAAGATGTTGTTTTATCTCATGTTGTGATGGTCGTAAGCAAAGAGGCCCATGCCATGGTAGTGTATGTGATCAATCCTTTATTCCTGTTGGGGTGGGCATCCAGTCCCTGATTGGATCCAAAAGGCTCTATTTGAATGTTTGGAGAGTGCTAGAAAGTAAAGATAATGACAGAAAATAAAGTAAGTCCTATTATTTTCTATGCCTTTTTCTGACATTCTTCCACTCTCTATGCAAACAAATAGTGCCTAATGGTTTCATAGAATGATTGTTTGTGTTGACACAGACCTCTCTAGTGTGCCATTGATTGATAGGTGATGTGTTTTTGAATTTGGTGCCTCTTTTTCGATACCTACATTTTCATCTAAACACTTTTTTAGACGTTTTTAACCCCAAACACAGCATGTGTCACCTTATAATTCACCATACATAGGCTTTTATCATAGAACATTTTCTTCCTTTATGCTAAAGGTCCTTGCCCCCCTCCCCCTCCTCTTCCTCTTTTTTCTCTTTAATGTTATCTTTTTGTAAGCAAAATTATCATTTCGACATATCACGTGCTACAGCAACAAACACTATACCACTTGGATTTGCTGGTTCGAACCCTATGCATAATATGCTGTAATGCTATGGTGATTTTTAAACCTACAACACAATGATTTATTTGCCACGTGGAGGGTCAATATGGTATATCCAGAGTCCCCATCCAGGAGAAAAATCATCTGTACTGGGGTGCAGAGTACACCGTCTCACAAGGGTGATGGGGCCCCGATGCAGAGGATATGCCCCCCCCCCCCATTTTATAGGGGAATATCTGGATTAGCCATGTGTACAATGCCCTTGTTTGCATCAAACCCAGGACCCATAGTGTATTGCACTATTTACAAATGAATAATAGTCATGAATTCACCATTTTATTGACAATATAGTAACTAACTTGAAGAAAGAATATCTTTTTGCCTTGATAATATTTGTTGTTAGTTTCCAAATTGATTTTGTCACCCACACACACATATACAGAGGAACAAATTGATTGGAGAGGAGAGGAATACTAGCAATGGTAACATCCAATGCAAATAATTGTACAAGAACCCATATCTCAACAACAAGTGCCTTGTGGGTAGAGGATCAAGATCTATCATTAAATGAGTCTTAACTTGAAAGGAGAATGGATGTTGAGCCCCTTTGTCCTTTTTGGAAAGAACAATTAGTAACAACTCTTCATAACCTAATATCATGTCCCATGATAGAAAGGGTGTGGTTTGGCCATCCTCTAGCTCTTAAGAGTCTAGCTGAAGGATGTCTTATTTTACATCCTCAAATTATTGAAAGTCAGGCATTGGTTATGGGGCGACCCCTTAAAAAAAAAGCCTAAGATCTGCCCTGCATCAAGCATTGGAAAGTGATAATCATCCAAAAAAAGTATAAATCATTTTTCCAGCGCTGATGTGTCCGCCCTTGATGTAAGGCGAACCTTAAACATTTTTTAAAGGGTTGCACCAAATCCCAGCCGAAAGAATACCATCAATCAGATTTGGAGGATATAGATTGAAATGTCTAGTGTTGTATTCAAAATGGTCGAGTTTTGCTGTCCTCTTTTGAATAGGTCATTCAATCATACAAGAGGCTTGGAAACACTTCCGCTCGTATGATTGCCTAGGATCAGTGTGGTCCGGTTGATGACCAAATTTGGATCTCTTCTCCCCCTTTGTGGTTATCTTGGTAGTTAGAGACTGCTGTCATGGGTCTTGGACCCTCTTCTCTTAGGTTTTTCTGTCATGTTTTCATTAAGAAATAAAAAGAAAGAAAGATTGTCCATGCTATAATCAACATCATGAGATGATATATGTGTTGAGAAAGGATCTTCTGTTCACGGTCTACTTTCGCCCCCCCGCCCCCCACCTCACAAGGCGGTGATATCACCTGCACCGACCAAAAAGTAAGACGAGACACAAGGGGGGTATCATTTCACCTTTTGGAGATGTCACAT
>JAOXJP010189905.1:0-12275 GCA_025762735.1 Platanus orientalis | reverse complement strand
TGTGAAAGCATATGTAGATATGTGGTTTTTTAATGAACTTTACTAATTTCTATGTTCAAGAACGGTGAACTTCATTCAAATATATGATGTTAGCTTTATTTATTTGTTTATATATTCAATTATTTATTCAATTGATTCAAGCAAAGGAGGCATTGAACCCAGTTTTACTTTCTGGAAGTGGTTCACAAAATGAACCACCTTAGTTATTCAAGCTGACTGGTCTCAACCTAGTTTAAATTCAAGCCGAATTAGTTATCTCCCGGACAACCCAACTCATTGACATTCATACCCAATTACCGAAAACTTATTAAATCTATCAGACAAAAAGATTAACCCAAGAAAGAGCATAATACGCTATCTCCAAGGGAAAGGTCACAGTTTCAACCCATTATGAATGTGTTTTAGCACCCACGATGGCAATACTTGACCCGACCTGCAAACTCGCCAGTTTATACCTCATTTGGGCATACATGTCCATGGTCAACTGGTCATTAAATTGATCGGATACTATTAAGCTATAGGTTCACCGACCCCAATTAGAGAGAACCTCGGTAATCTAGTTGGTATTTTTCTTGGGTTCTATTGAGATAATTTAATCTTGAGTGTCATGCTTGTCTCCTCGGGACAAGCACCAGCCACCTTGTACCAACAGAAAAACCTATTACTCAAAGAGCCTGGACTGTTCATCCTATCCCTCACCTCTTTCGTGAAGACCTTGAGACCAAAGCCTCTTGAGCTGTAACATCATAACCCATTTTTTGCAACTCCACCTACTCTCATTCATTGGACTTCACGAATTACCCAATTTTTGTAAACTGTGCACTATAGCTCCACTTGATCTGCTTCACGAGATAGGAATAGTGTATTACATTGTTAACCATCTTAGATACTACATTGCAAAGGAGTCTGTACTGCAAATGAGTTATCGTGAAGGGACACCTGTATCACGAAGAGATCTCGCGGTGATATGTGTCATTGCGAAGAATGAAGAAATCTCTTATTCTTTCTCTATATAAAGAGAGGATGCTGAGTACGAAATAGAGGTTGTTGAGGTGTTGTGTGATAAAGTCTTAAAGAGTCTAAGTGCCACTGGAATGAAGAGCTAGCTTAAGAAGAGGAAGAAGAAGAAGGCCCAAGCCTTGTGTTCCCAGACCATATTCTAAAAGAGGATATCATCCTCAAAATTTCCAGAGCTCATTCTGAAGGAGGATATCATCCTCAAGTGCATCCCTTCTTCTCCTGCTCTCTCTCTATTCTTCTGTGATGTTCTTGGTCTCACCTTCTTTCTTGAAAAAATTATGTTAGACACCTAAAACTTAGGCTCTCCTATGAACCACCATCTTCTAGAAACGGGTGCTCTTGAGACTAGGTCATCTCCTAGTGAGAGGGAACCAATCTCTTTGAGACTAGGTCATCTCTTAGTGAGAGGGAACCAATCTCTTTGTGACGCTACTACTCTATTTGATGTGTTCATAGAGTTGTTATGTTATCCAGATTTTAACAAATCTAAGAATTATTATACTATTTGGATTTTGACAAATCGAAAAAATTTGAAAAACTGAACATCTAAGACCACGGGTTTTAAGAAATAGCAAGGTTCATTCATCTTGCGAGAGAATGCGACTCCATAGCATGACAAATGTTTTACCCAAATGAGATTGTATCACAGAGTTAGCTTAACCGTATCCTTTGCACTTTATGGTTGACCTCGACTATCTTCAAGAAACGTGATAACGACACATTTTTTGCATTGGATGAACTAGTTTAACTAAAGAATGTTAAATTGAAGAATTATACAAAACTCGTGTTTTGTAAACTGAAGGTGAATTGCAAAAGCTTCACGTCGCGATGACATCATGAAGACACTTAACCGCAAAGGGTTGTGTACAACACTGCAAAGAACTATTCCATGAAGATTTACTGCTATGAGTTACCACCATCGCAAACGGGCTGCTTCACGACCCATGGGTTACTGCAAACATTCTGTCATTGCGAAGGACCCTCCACAAAAAGACTCCTCCATTGCAAAATAAATATTCTCTCGTTCCTGACTTCCATACCTATTCGCATGTCAACTGGTTCTGGCTCGGATGGCTTCCCCAGGTCCACTCTTCACACCAACATTTGTTAACTGACGAGTCCCACACAATTACGGAGAGCACCATCCAATCAAAATGATGGGTTCCATCAAGAAGTGGTATTAAGTGGGATCATCACCAGTAAATCAAATTCTAACTTCTTGATGAGATGAAATGTTAACCAAACACACAACATCTACTAGTGGTATTTTGAAACGACTCACCGTGACTTCAATGGGAACTCGGATATCCACTCGGTGTTGGTAATAGAGATCAATGCAGTCGACTTGGAGTCTCTTCAAGCTGGCCTCGCAAGCTGTCCTCACGTACGCTGGATCCCCTCTAATCTCTCTCTTCCCGTCGGCGAAGCTGATCCCGAACTTGGAAGCCAACTGCACCTTCTCCCTGATTCCCTTCAGAGCCTATTATCAACGAAAAAGAAGCAAAAAATCAAGATAGAAATTGAATGAAATAAGATGTATTCCATTGAAAAGAAAGAAAAGCCCTAAGAAATTGAATACCTTTCCGAGTAGGATTTCGTTGGTGAAGGGGCCGTAGATATCAGAGGTATCAAGGAAGGTAACACCACTGTTGATGGCGTGGTGGATGAGTGCGATCATGTCAGGCTCTGGCTTGGGAGCACCGTAGGCGGCGGACATGCCCATACAACCCAGTCCTTGGAGCGACACCTCCAGCCCTTGCGAACCCAACTTCATCCTACCTACACCCGCCATTTTTTCCCCTTCCTGGTCTGATTCACCACAATCTACCTCCACCACCACCACCGGAGCCCTTAATGGTTCTCGTTTTCTTCTGGTATTAATAGAGATGAGAGAGAGAACTCAGCGAGTATTGCTTCATTGGGAAAATGTTATATACGGAAATCACTTTTCCTGATGTATTAAAATGGAATCTGGGGTGGACACATCAGCTCTGAAAATCGACAAGCACCCAAAAAAAGTGTAAGTCACTTTTCGGTACTGATGTGTCAGCTATCTAATGTCATTCTAATACATCAGGAAAACCTGATTTCCTACCTAATTCCAGCCCGCTTTCTTCGTAATATATCTCACAAATAATTAAAAAGTAATGATAACGTCATTGCCGACGTCTGATTATCGGGAATATCGGTGATACGGTATGGTAACCGTATGAGAGAAAATTTAGCCCTATCTTCTGGTCTATAATGTTGGCGCTCGCTTATAAGTAGTCCAAGACAACGAGGTGGGTCCACATTTTTTTTGAAAAGTCAACTTTAAAAAATATATATGGACCCCATCATCCAAAAGTGAATGAGCCCTGCCCCATTGTGTCTTGCCTCGTGAGGCGCCACACAAGGGGCATCTCAAGCATGGTTTCAAAACTCGACCAATTTCGAGTCGGACCGGCTGATCCAACTTGGAATCGTCTAGGATCGATTCGATTTTAAGGGTCAACTCAGGGTTCGTATTGACTCCGCCGATCCAACTTGAGAATCAGTCGATGCGGATGTGAATTAGCTTGGATCAATCGATCCAATCGGGAATCGGCTTCAAATTTATAAAAAAAAAATTATTTTTTTAAAATTTTGAATTTAAAATGATTTTTAAGGGTTTTTTTTTTTTTTTTTAACCGGATTGGCTAATTTGACTTGAGAATCAGTCAGGACCGATTCCGATTCCGATTTCGATTCTGAGTTTTTAAACCATGATCTTAAGTGATTTCATCCTGTCTTGACTACCGGTGGAACACTAACATTGTGGACCAAAGGATATGAATCCAATTACCATAAGCAAAAACGACGAAAATGTCTACTATTGTCGATGCCGATGTTGGAATATCTATCATTGATGGTGATATGGAAATACAATTTCAAACCCGCCATTGGATTTAGAAATACGATAGTCATAAAAAAAATTATATATTTATTGTCATATCAAATGGCTGTCCTTGAAAATTTGTAAGGCAACTAGATTGGACCAAAGGTTTGCAGAAATTGCCAAATAATGGGATAATTAATATCTTGTCAAAATTGGATTTTTATGATATGTTATTACTAATTTACCCTAATTCAATTATATTAAGGAAATGGAATCCCTAATTCTCACGGCTTCTAGTATCATCATTCTCTCCATTACCATTTCTCCTTTGTTTGTGTACGAAAGAAGAGGAAGATGTGCACAACCTATGCACCAACCAAACGCCATCTGGATTAAGTGGAAAACAAAGGGCAGAAATCAGGGAACAAACAAAGGTTGTCTCTAGGTTCCATAAGGGTCAAAGAAGGAGTAGTATATAAAGCATAATTTTGAGAACCAAACCAGCCATAGAACTAGTAAGGTGGATGGTTCAAGTCCAATACGGCTCAACCGTTGGTTTACATGATGTAACCGCGGTTTGTTCAATCACAAGTAAAATGTAAAAAAATATCAAAAATAAAATAATTCAAAGTACATTAGAAGGCTTATGACTGAGTTTTTAACTTTTAGACATACAAAAAATGTAATAAAATACAAAAATAAAAAATAAACAATTCATGGAAAGTGGGATTGGAATTTTTAAAGGCAAATTTCTAGGTTTTTTTTCTTCTTAATTTGATAAAAAATAAAAACTTGTTGGTTTTATTAGAACCGGGTTCATAAAAAAAACTGGCCGGTTTTCATCAGTTTTGTCAGTTATATCCAGTTTTTAGAAATTTACGGTTTTAAGCTTTTATAGAATAGTTTACGATGTCAGTTCAAGTTAAACCGGGTTTGACCACCCGATCTGGTCCGGTTCTCAAAACTATGATATAGAGAGTTGATGTCATAGAAATTTCAAACAACAAAATAAAGAGTAATGTCAATCAGATTTCAGGTTAAGAGAACACAGCCAAAGCCTTTCACAGGGTGCCACAAATCTATTTTATGGGATGCAACTTATTAAAACCAAAGTACCATAGAAAAACTTCTATGAAAAGGCTGCCACACAATATATAGGAGTTAGTTTTGAATGGTTAGATCTGAGAGGAATAAATTATGATGTTCTACCAGTATTGTAGGGTATTACAAAGGTAATAATTGAGTTTTCTTGAAAAAAAAAAAAAAAACAACAGGAAAATAGGAGTTAGGTTTTTCAAAAAGAAAACAATAGGGCAGTATTACTATAGGTAGCCTCAAAGTGTAAACCATGGTTCTTTTGGGTTTCCACAAGGAAGACAACTATGAATCTATAGCAGGTTTATTGTACAAACTTATGGGCTTAAGATGTCGTGCCCCAAAATCCATACCAAAAGGGCTATGAATTTCAACACATGCATTAAACATCTATTCATTCATTCACTCATAACTTGTAAATTTCATTTAATTTTTTTTTGTTTATTTAATTTCATTCATACGCAACAGAATTGCATATATAATTTCATATGCATCAAAATCTTATAATTCAACCTATAATAAAATTTCCATAAACCTGAAAGAATAATTCATAATCATGTCCTGACATTCCCATTCAAATAAACTAATAGTCTGATGTAAATTAAACCACCAACTAAAATCAAATATCAAATCTAAACTAAAATCTACTAATTCATTACATTCCTTTCAAATAAACTAAAAGAAAATATTGAACTGAAATAAAATAAAGTCTCAATGTCTCATAGCAATATATCCAATTTTCTAACTCTCCAATCTTACCTTCCAGAACTGCTATGCAACTATTTCATCATCATTTAAAGTGTCAAATTAGGGGTACGCTTGACAAACTCAGCGGATAACAATAAACTAAGGAATAATGGAACGAGACTTTACACGAATCAAATGAAACAGAAAATTGCATACATTTTTATCAATATACGGAACTGAATAGTTAATCATATAAAAACATATATTGAACTGAAAACAATTTAAAAGACATGACATATAGATGGTCTAATCATAACAAAACAGGTGCATATAATTGAACTGGACATGCAAAACAAATATATAAGCCAATACAGATAACAATTCCGTAAACTAATATAGATAACAATTACACCATTTAATCCCCGATGAAAAGTGGTAGTCACACCAGTTAAACCCAAGTGAGAAAGGTCTGGCCACACCATTTAAACTCATGTAAAAAGGGTCCAGTCACACCATTTAATCTTCGGTAAGAAGAACCAATCACACCATTTAATCTCTGGTGAGAAGAGCCAATACAGTTCACATCATAAATCAGGTGTGATGAGTATCATCTTTCATCTCCCTTGAAGACAAATGGCTGCTTATAACAAAACTATAATAAAAAAATCAATAATACCAAAAAACAATAGCAATAGCACTACAAAACATATAGCAAACCATAATCAAACATAAGCAAATTCATAACACTTTAACACATAGATGCTTAATCCTCCTAAGCATAGTACTATGGAATAATTATATTTTTCTATAATCATGATGGATATATCGCATTCAGGTCATAAATCAACCATATAAACATAAAGAGGTCTTTCAAAATAAGAGAATAGTCTCTACAATCCTATGGAAGCAAATACCAAAACTAAGATCACTTGTGTTCTTGAAAACATAAAATCCTCTTTTAAAATCAATGATTTTTGGAACTTTAAATCGGATTAAAACTTGCAGTAAGTCAATCCCTAACATGTAGAATATGAATCTAAAACAACGTGGAATCTTACAATTTTATCAAACAAAACACGGTATTTTACGTTCTTGAAAAATTTCAACACCTGTCTTGAAAACCTTTGTTCTTTACTTTAAAAACCATCCAAAACTAGAGTAAATATTTACAAAACTAGTTTGGATCAATTCTAAGATCCTAGGGAATTAAAAAAATGAAGTTATTTTAGTGTTCCTTACCTCTAATTGATAAAAAATTGTTCTTAAGCTTTTGTTCTTCGGAAAAATCTTAAAGCCTAGTTTTTCCTCTCATTTCTCTCCATTTTATCTTCCTCTTTTCTTTAGGGTTTTTAGGTCTCTTTAGGTTGAAACATATCTAATTTATAGAGCTAAAGAGAGTCCCACATGATTTAATCACAAAGCAATTTTATTTTGAAAACACTATAGCGAAAATATTGTCCATCTCCAAAGCACTATTCATTGCAAAACATTGTTCATCATGAATACCCTATTCATCGTGAAGACATTATTCATCACAAAACATTGTTTATCATGAAACACTATTCATCGTGAAGCATTGTTCATCGTGAAATCATTGTTCATCACGAAACACTATTCATCCATTGTAAGAACATTATTCATCATTCACGAGACACTGTTGACCTCTTCTCACTAAAATACCAATATCTTTTTCGTTTGGGATCATATTCATTCACCGTTTGTTTTGTTGGACTCTAGACTTCAGTGCCTATCCAATGGCATAAAATTTACTCACATATTCTTTATAAGATTTCATTGGTACCTCTCTAAAATTCTGCCAATTTACAAATCAATATATGTGCATTTAAATGCTTCTAAGTATGTACAGAACTTATACATTGTACGTGTACAATATAAATATGACACATGTACAAGATACGTATGAACATGTGCGGAGTGTTACATTCTCCCCCCTTAAAATAAATTTAGTCTCTGAATTTGACATACTTTGAGTGCAGAACAAGTGCGGATCCTTTTCTTTCATTTTGTCTTCGCCTTCCTAAGTTGTTTTTTCCTTCAAATAGTTCATCCATAGTACTTTCACATATGTGATCACCTTTGAATGCAAAAATTGTTCATTCCTATCTAAAATCTAAATCGTTTTCTCATCATAAGATAAATCCTCCATGACTTGAAATGGTTCAAATTCTAACAAATGGGATAAATCACATATGTACTTCCTCAACATGGATATGTGAAAAACATTGTGTACATGTGACAAATTTGACAACAATGCTAGCTTATAAGCAACATCACCCATCTTCCTCAAAATCTCAAATGATTCAATGAACTTGGGGCTTGATTTCCCTTTCTTTTTAAACCTCATGATACCCTTTAATGGTGACACCTTTAGAAATACTTGCTCTTTAATATGAAATTCAAGTTCTCTTATTCTCTGATCTACATAACTCTTTTGCTTGCTTTAAGCAACAAACAATCTTTCACAGATAACCCTGATCTTTTCTTTACTCACCTGAACTAATTTCAGTCAAAGTAACCTTTTTTTACCTACTTTTTCCTAACAAATAGGTGTTCTACATTTTCTTCCATATCAAGCTTCAAATAGTGCCATCTCTATACTAGCTTGGTAACTGTTGTTGTAAAAAAATTTGATTAATAGTAGATGATCATCCCAACTTGTTTTTAAATCAAGCACATAAGCTCTCAACATATCCTCCAAAGTCTGTATGATTTTTTTGACTGTCCATTTGACTGCAGATGAAAAGTTGTACTAAAATTCAGCTTTGTCCCCAAAGTTTGCTTTAGACCATTCTAGAATCTTAAAGTGAATTGCAAATCACGATATGAAACTATTCTAATTTGAATACCATGTAGCTTCACAATATCATCAATATACAACTTAGTCAATCTATCAAGTGAGTAATTTACCCGAACGGGCAAGAAATGAGCGAACTTAGTCAGTCAGTCTACAACAACCCAGACAGAGTTAAATTCCTTCATAGTCTTGGGGAGTCTACTAACAAAGTCCATAGAAATGTGTTCCCACTTCCATTCAAGAATTTTCAATGGTTATAATAATCCTATTGGCTTTTGGTGTTCATCTTTCACAAGTTCGAAAGTTAAACACTTGGTTACAAAATCTGTAATTTCTCACTTCATGTCATTTTACCAATAGTATTCTTTCAGATCCTTGTACATCTTAGTAGTTTTTGGATGAACTACATACGTTGTTCCATGTGCTTCTTCCATAATTTATTTCTTAAGTTCGGTGTCATTAGGCACACACAACCTTTTATCATACCAAAGAATCATCTCCTTTAATGGTAAAGTATGTTTTTTGTCATTTCTTGACCTCTTCTATAATTTTCTGAATCTGAAGATCTAAATTTTGAGCTGCCTTGATTTTGCCATTCAACATTGGTTGAATTCTAAGATGAGCCATGACACATGCCAAATCGCCAGAAGATTTTAGACTCAATGCATCAACAACCACATTGGCTTTTCCTGTGTGATAAAGGATAGTGCAATCATAACCCTTAATCAACTCAAGCCATCTTCTATGCCTCAAATTCAGAGCTTTTTGTGAAAATAGACATTTCAAACTTGTGTGATCTATATAAATCTCGTAAGATTACCCATACAAGTAATGCCTCCATATTTTCAGTGCAAAAATAACCACAGCTAATTCCAAATCATGTGTTGGATAATCCTTCTCATAAGGCTTAAGTCATCTAGATTCATAGGCAATGACTTTCTCCCCTTGCATCAATACACAACCCAAACCTTTTCTGGATGCATCACTATAGATCACATGGTTAAATGGTAATGCAAAGACCAGTGCAGAAACCAATTGATCATTTAGTTCTTGAGAACTATGCTCACATGTCCAATTCCAATAAACTTAACATTCTTTTGTGTTAACTTCGTCAAGGGACCCACAATGCTAGAAAATCCTTTAACAAATCTCCTGTAACATCTAGCTAATCCCAAAAAGCTACGAATCTCAGTCACATTCGTAGGTTTAGGCCAATTAATCATTGCCTTAATCTTCTTGGGATCTACATAAATTCCATCTTTTGAAATCACATGCCCTAAGAAATTCACCTTGTCTAACCAAAACTCACATTTGTAGAGTTTAGCATAAAGTTTATGGTCTCTCAAAGTTTGTATAGTAATCTTCAAGCGTTCTTTATGTTCCTTTGAGCTCTTTGAATAAATCAAAATATCATCAATAAACGCAATGATAAACTAATCTAGATAAGGTCTAAATACCCTGTTTATTTAGTCCATAAATGCTACAGGTGCATTCATCAGTCCAAAAGACATGACTAAGAACTCATAAGGTCCATACCTAGTATGGAAGACAATCTTAGGAATATCTTAATTTAAAGTTGATGGTATCTGGATCTAAGGTCAATCTTAGAAAAAACCTTGGCACCTTGTAGTTGATCAATAAGATTACCTGTCCTTGGCAAAAGATATTTGTTATTCACTGTCACCTTGTTCAACTGTTTGTAATTAATGCAAAGTCTCATGGTTCTATCATTCTTCTTCACAAATAAAACAGGCGCTCCCCATGGGGAAACATTAGGGTGGATGAAACCTCTATTTATCAAATCCTACAACTACACTTTACGCTCCTTTAATTCAGTTGGTGCCATATAGTATGATGCCATAGGAATAAGCTTTGTGCCTTCCACTAACTCAATTGCAAACTCAATCTCCCTATCTGGAGGTAAACTAGGAAGATCATGTAGAAACATATCACTAAAATATCTAACAATAGACATGTCTCCAATCTACACTTTATCTTTCTGATCATCTATAATGCAAGCTAGGTACTCTAGCCCACCTTTTTGCAATAACCTTTCTGCTCACAGGGAAGAAATAATCTTAGGGAAACTTCATATTCCCTTGAACACGAACTCAGACTAATTAGGGATCCTAATGGTTACCTCCTTGTTATAACAATCCACCTTAGCATAGTGAGTGGCTAACCAATCCATGCCTAGGATGACATCAAAGTCCTGTAGATCTAATATAATCAAATCTGCTAACAACTCAACTTCCCCAATCCCTACTACACATGACTTATATACCAGCTCAATAATCATAGTCTTGCCAAACAGAGTGGATATGACTAAATCAAAATCTAGTGGTTTAGGTGTAATATCAATAAGTGTCATAAGTCTGGTAGACATGGAGGAGTGTGTGGATCCATGATCAATAAGTACTCTAACATTATATGAAAATAAATGAAGAATATTTGTCACCATAGTGTTAGACGCCTCCACATCCTTCTCAGTAACTGCATAGACATGCTCTTGAATCTTCGATCTCGGCTTCCCATTAGTAGGCTTGGCTGAAGGATCAATCTTCATCAAGGGGCATTCTCTAATTATGTGACCATTCTTTTCGCATCTAAAGCATGCTCCAGTCTTGAGATGACAAACATCTATATGAAATTTTCCACATCTCGCACAATCAACCTTGTTAGGCTAGGTCCTAGTCTTAGTCACTATCTTCTTGAAGGTCTTGGCATTATCACGAGGTTTTTTGAATTCAAACTGAATAGGACACTTCTTTCCCTAATCCTGAACATACTAAGGCTCTTCACATTCCCTTTCCATAACCATGGTGGTCTCAACCACATCAGCAAAAGTGCTCAATTGTAAGATAGCCATGCGTGAGTAAATACTTGCGTGTAAACCTCTCTAAAATTTCATGGCTTTGTGCTCATCATCTCCACAAATGTGAGGAGCAAACCTAGCAAATTACATAAATTTAGCCTTATACTGCAAGACTGTCATGTTTCCTTGCACTAGTTCCATGAACTGTCTCTCCTTAACATCATGAACACTACGTGAAAAGTAATAGTTATGGAAAGCTCTAAGGAAAAATGCCCCAAGTGAGTGGTTTGCCTTCTTCAAGCGATAAAGTCTCTCTGGTAGCTCTCCATCAGTGTTCAACTTTACCTTTTAGCATAAAGATTACAAAAGAGGCCTTCTGAACCTCAGTGTAACCAATCACATAAAAAAATCTTCTCTAACTGCATCTGCTATGCTTCTGCTTCTGATGGATCTGAGGAACCTCTAAACTCAGCAAGCCCCATCCTCCTAAATTATTCTAAAACACTAGTCTCATGATTAATATTCTTGTCTCTTGCAACCACATGGCGTTGCACTACCTCAACTAGTTTCCTGATATCTCTAAATGCTCCGTTTTGGTCCTTAGCATTAGCTTAATCAACAAAAATGAGGATCCTACAGGGTGACATCTCTCTCTAAACATAATCCAATATACTTAACATCAGACTTCCAAAAAAATCAAATCATCATCAAAATGTGTCAGACTTTATCAAAATTAGATCATATCATATCACTTTCAATTCCAATAAAACTCTAAGATCTTATTCTAATGTTTCCTTTATGTTTTCTAATGTTTATATATAGACTTCATTTTAATGTTTCAGACTAGAACTTTATAATTTTCTTCTAAGTTTATGAAATGTCTTTAATGTTGTCCTAGAAGGGGGGGGAGAATAAGATATTAAATTTATTCTACCATTTCTTGCCAATGTTGGGATTGATTTTAATCTTCTTAAGTGAGTGTGTGC
>JAOXJP010189894.1:0-12275 GCA_025762735.1 Platanus orientalis | reverse complement strand
TCTCAGTTACAGGCTTTTACTGAGATGGGTTTTGCTTTCTTTGGTTCCTTTCTGATTCTCACACTCTTCTTCAGGCCACTGATTTCTCAAAAACCCAATACAGATGGGTTTTTTGTCTCTGAATTTTTGCAGAAAATGGGTGTAATCTCTTCTGAAGTTTATGACTTCTCTGATCCTGTTTGTTCTTGGGAATGGGTCTTCTGTGATTCCCAACAACAAAATGTCATTGGTTTAGTGGCTTCTGGTTTGGGCATCTCTGGTTTCATCCCTGATGACACCATTGGAAAACTCAGCAAGCTTGAATCTTTGGATTTGAGCAATAACAAAATCACTGGTTTGTCGTCAGATTTCTGGGATTTGGGCAACAATCTCAAGACCCTTAACCTCTCCTATAACCAGATTTCTGGGAACCTTCCAAGTAACATAGGTAACTTCGGTGTACTGGAAAGCCTGGACCTTTCTTTCAACAACTTCTCTGGGGACATTCCTGCAGCTGTCAGCTCTCTTTCTAGCCTGCAGGTTCTCAAACTTGATCAAAATAGTTTCTCAGGGAGCATCCCATCAGGGATATTGAATTGCCAATCTCTGGTCTCAATTGACCTTTCATCCAATTGGCTGAATGGAACTGTTCCATTTGGTTTTGGTGCTGCGTTTCCCAAGCTCAGAACTTTGAACCTTGCTGGGAATGAGATTCATGGCAGGTCTTCGAACTTTGTGGGGCTGAAATCAGTCACTTATCTGAATATTTCTAGAAATCTGTTTCAGGGTTCTGTGATGGGTGTTTTTCAGGAGCCACTGGAGGTTATCGACCTGAGCCGGAACCGGTTTCAAGGTCACACTGCCCAGGTACATCTCAATTCTAGCTTCAACTGGTCTCGTCTGGTTTTCCTTGATTTATCTTCCAATCAATTCAGCGGAAAATTCTTCCATAATTTGAATGAAGCCCAGAATCTCAAACACGTAAATCTTGCTGACAATAGATTTTCTGAGCAAAAATTCCCCCAAATTGAAAAGCTCTCAGCTCTGGAGTATCTCAACCTATCCCGAACTAGTCTCACAGGGGGCATTCCCCCTGAAATCTCACAATTGGGTAGCATAACTACGCTAGATCTTTCTGAAAACAATCTCATTGGCCGAATTTCGTATCCGGGCACCAACAATCTCCAAGTTCTAGATGTTTCACAGAACAATCTAACTGGAGAAATCCCATTCTCTCTGCTGGAAAAGCTACCTCATATGGAGAAATTCAACTTCTCTTACAACAACTTTACTCTCTGTGCTTCACGATTCTCTCCCAAAACCTTTCAGACTGCATTCATTGGATCATTAAACAGCTGTCCCATTGCTGCTAACCCGGATCTCTTCAGAAGAGAAACCACCACCAAACATGAAAGACTCAAGCTTGTTCTTGCTATAACTCTAGCAATTGTTTGTTTAATGGCGGGGTTGCTCTGTCTAGCCTTTGGGTGCAGAAGGAAAACCAGAATGTGGGCAGTTAAGCAAATTTCTTTCAAAGAAGAAGATACCATCTCCGGACCCTTTTCGTTTCAGACAGATTCAACCACTTGGGTTGCTGATGTTAAGCTTGCAACGTCAGTCCCTGTAGTAATTTTCGAGAAACCACTGCTGAATATCACTTTTGCGGACCTCTTGTCTGCAACTTCAAATTTTGATCGGGGAACTCTGTTAGCTGAAGGGAGATTTGGCCCTGTTTATAGAGGATTTCTACCTGGGGGAATCCATGTAGCATTGAAAGTTTTGGTACATGGATCAACTATGACCGACCAGGAAGCCGAAAGGGAGCTTGAATACCTTGGTAGGATAAAACACCCCAATCTTGTTCCCTTGATGGGGTATTGTTTAGCTGGAGAACAAAGGATTGCCATCTATGATTACATGGAGAATGGAAATTTGCAGAATTTACTTCACGATCTACCTCTTGGGATCCAAAGAACAGAGGAATGGAACATAGATACATGGGAAGAAGATAGTAATAATGGAATTCAAAATGTTGGTTCTGAAGGGAAACTAACAACTTGGAGATTTAGACACAAGATTGCACTCGGCACAGCCCGAGCTCTGGCCTTCCTTCACCATGGTTGCTCCCCTCCAATAATTCACAGAGATGTAAAGGCTAGCAGTGTTTATCTTGATTCCAATTTGGAGCCGAGGCTATCTGACTTTGGATTAGCTAAGATTTTTGGGAATGACTTGGTGGAGGAGATTGCTCGTGGGTCGCCGGGGTATGTGCCTCCAGAGTTCTCTCAGCCAGAAGCTGGTTCTCCGACACCAAAATCTGACGTATATGGATTCGGAGTTGTTCTATTTGAGCTGATTACTGGGAAGAAACCTATTGGAGATGATTATTCCGATGAGAAAGAATCAAATTTGGTAAGTTGGGTGAGAGGACTGGTTAGAATGAAGCAGGGTTCACGTGCAATCGATCCAAATATTCGAGGAACAGGGCCGGAGACCCAAATGGAGGAGGCTCTAAGGATTGGGTATTTGTGTACAGCTGATCTACCTTTGAAGAGGCCGAGTATGCAGCAGATAGTAGGGCTCCTTAAAGACATTGAACCTTTGGTGCATCAATGAAGAAGAACCGATAGAACAAAGCCAGTAGATGGGTTTCTTTTGTTTTCATGGTTTCCTCTTCTATTTTATTTCTGTTGTGAGAATCTTTCTATGCTGCCATGGGAGGAACTGTACAGTATACTTGAGCTTGTGTTTCGAACTTGGGTGTTTTCTTGTTTTTTCATCCATTGATAGTTGCATGACAGTTTAAAAGTCCACAATATATACAGAATTTAATCCTTGATGATGTCATTCTTCCAACTTACATTCTTATTCGTTAGTTTTGGATCATAAACAATGTAATCTTGTGATGTGTCTTGGGCTTTGGGTCTTGGGCATTTTGTTTCTCTTTTGTGTTTCTGCCAGAGAGACATGGAATTTATTTCTAGCTTTCATCAGTGATTAGTCTCTCTCTAGTGTCTACAGTATTTATTTGGAGGGATAATGTAAATATTTGATGGTGCTGGTGTCGGTGATGAGCGCCAAAGTCCACACTGAAAACATAGACCAGCTCTGTTTCAAAAAGCACCCCACTTTCAGTGTGGCAAGCGTTCAGTAGATTTAAAGCCTAGCACATATATAAGCCCAATTTTCTTGTACTTGCATATGTGAAACGAAACAAAACTGAAATTTTCATGGAGGCCTGCTTTTATCGCTTGGCTTAAATACCCAAAATGGTTCTCAAGCAGTCTGAGAACTTGTTTCAAATCCAGAATCAGTGTTTTGCATGCAATTGCATTATATGATCTTACACCAAAATTTCAGGGCAAGTGTCTGACTATTTTATTATTAAGGAAAAGGAACATATGCTGCTCTATTGAAGCATCGATATCTTGGAAGGTGTATTAAGCCCATGAAGTCATCTATTTGGAGCATTCAATCTGTATGAATCATGAGACTTCTTCAAATGAGGTAGTGTTATTGGTTTGGTTGTCATGCATGGTGGATGTCATTGACGCCAGGGTTGAAGGATGTGGAAGAAAATGTTGTTCTAAGATAATATACGTGATGAATGAGCTTCTTATCATGTCTTACTACTTAAAAATTTACACACCCGCTTCACTAGCAAAAAAACTTAGAAAGACCACTTCAACTAAAATCTTTTATGTTTGTATCCAAAAAATAAAAAATCAAGGCCCTTTCAAGTGATATTGGAGGTTTGACCCAATTCTCCTGTACCACTCGATGGACGTGATGATTGTCAACCACCATAATCTTATTTTAGAAATCAATCCTACCATGTTAAAAGATTATGCCTAAGCTAGATATAATTGAGTGTCAAAATGTCTAATTATTAATTGGACAGTTTTAAATTTATTTAAAAATTGATACATGATCTCAGCCATTTGATCAACCTCTTGGAAAGTCAAAATTATTTGGTCGCATTGTCCAAAATCAGTAGTCAAACGTACCATGTTTAATGATTAGGATCATATCATCATTGCGATTGGACCTTTAATTATAAAGGGATAATTGTGTTCATAACGGTTAAGAAAAATTGTCACAAAAAATTGATTGCAATAAATTGTTTATGGGAGGCCTTAAGGCACAGCAATAGAAAAATATCTTAAAGATTGGCAAAGAAAAGTTTATTTGCTCTCTTTCATCAAAGGAGAGATTTGAGTCAATTAAGGGGAATGTAAATGTGCAAGACGAGCCCTTCCATCTCTCACTTAATGTTTGGAGATGAGTGCATTATCTTTGGTCCTATGGGTTGAGCGGAAGCTCAAGTTATTTCAAATTTTCTCCAACAATTCCAAAAGGCTTCATGACAATATGCAAATCTTTAGAAATCTGAAGTTTTGTTTTGTTACCAGACCTTGTCAAATTGAAAAAAACAAACATCCCTAATCCTTGCAGGCAGTGTCAATTCTCATACCAGCAAATACATTGGGTTTCCATCATCCATTGGTCAAAATAAGAGAACCTCTTCTCCTATATAAATGAAAGAATATCTTTAAGAACTCAAAATTGGAAACCCTAACTTTTATCTCAAGAAGGAAATGAGATTTTACTAAATTCCGTGGTTGCATCAATCTGAACAAATGCAATGTTCTGTTTACTATTGCCAAAAGGGCTATATCAATCTGTTGATAAATCACAGAGCGGGTTTTTGGTGGGTTCAGTTAAGCAATGGAAAGAAAATTCATTGGGTCAACTGGAAAGAAATAAAGAAGACAAAGAGAGATGGAAGACTTGGATTCAGAGATCATAAATTCAAATTAGCAGTCCTATCTCCGCAAGATTGGAGATTGCTAATGAATCTTGACACTTCATGGGCAAAATTGATAAAATCCGTCTACTTTCCTAATGGTTTCTTTTTTCCAGTAACAAATAAATCGTGGATTTTCTGGGATATATATGAAAAGTATTCTTCAAGGAAGTAATAGGGAATGGGAATAAGGTTGACATTTGGAAGGACTTGTGATACTTGGTCTTCCAAACTATAAATTATCCTCTCAGAAACTGGATGTATGTAATATTAACCAAGTCTTGTATATTACAATCTTTCACGTGGGATCTCCAAAGCATTCAATAATACTTGATCCCATGTGAATTGGGTTGGATACTAATGATCAAATCTCCACAATGAATGAACAAAATTCTAGTTTGATCCAAGGTAAGTCAAATGAGGGGTCTGGAAAAAATCATGACATTTTCCGATTCCTCTTAATATCAAACATTTCCTTTGGAAGGCATGTGTGCTAAGCAATACTAGTGCACACTGCCTTAAATAAAGAACCAATAGATATTGCCACAGTGCCTAGTAATGTAGTAGATGAAACAGTGGATTATTGTATTTTGTTCTGTCCATGGGCTAAAAATGCTTGGGTAAAATCAAAATTGTTGAGCAACGAAAACAATGATCATCACATCTCTTTTCTCCAATTGGTTAAAGAATTACCTCAAGCATCCCTTCAATAATAAACATGACAAGCCGTCCTTGCATTGATCACTATTATATCATGGCATATTTGGAAACAACGTAATGAATTTGTGTATCAAGGTTCTACTATAAATATAGATAGTATGTTAATTGTTTCTTGTAGGATGATCCAGGATATTCTTCAGCCAGTCCAAGCCAATGATCTTGGACATCTGGTGTAGTCTACCCAGTTAGTCCAATGGAAACCTTCAATGTTGGGATGTTGTAAAACTAATGTCGATGTTCACCTTTGGTAGGTGTGGGCATCAGGTTCCATCTCGCGAGGCCCTTCTGGCCTCTTCTTCCACTGCACCATGCGTGTGTCGAAGTGTTCGAATGTAAGAGGTGTAAGGACTCAAAAAACATTGTAAAGTTACATGCTAACCTGTGGTAGTTATTAGCATTAGGTTGGGAATATTTATTTTGCAATTTACGGCTTGAAAGTGTATTGAAAACATAGTGAAAGGAGTTAAATGTTATAAAACATGAAAATAGTGATTAATAAGTAATAAACTATATTTGAGGTTTTTAAGAGTAACTAACCTAATATTAGGGACCTTACTTGTAATTCTGAAAACCTGAATTATAATACACGAGACATCTTCATACGGTTCATTCTTGTATGTCGGTGGAGAATAGGGTTTAAAACCCCTTGTGAAAACCTAAGTGAGACAAAGGGGAACAAAAGAGGAAGGAGTTTGAGGATTTTCCTGGGATTTTTGTCAAGGAATTTTGCACAAGATGGATAAGTAATCCTCTATTATTTACATTTATAGCTAGGTTTTAATTTTGTAGAAAAAGCTTCAATCGTATGATGTTTAATTCGTTTTTATTCTAGCCAACAACAAATAGGATGTGTTCTACAATGCTTCTGGGCATATTCTATACCTTGATGAATGGAATTGATGACTCATTAACATTTTTGAATGAAATATAGTTTAGTTGATGTAAAAGTTTGAATGAATGTCAAGAACCCGTCAAAGTTTATTTAAGTCCATGAAACAAACATGGTATTATGTTTTGGAATGGTATTGGAATATGTTGTATGATTTTTCTTTTGTGTGAATAATTATTAATAATTCTAGGAGGTAGAAATGGGTGCAACAAGTTGAATGTATGGAAAAAGAAGTTTGGGGATTTCTATATTTGAATGGGCAATTGCACGGTTGTTACCAATGTTATGATCACTTAGTTACCACCCTTGAGTGCTTGGTTACCACTAATACAACTACCTAGTTACCATTTTGTAGACTACGTAGTTACTAATATTAGGACTGGAAAGTTACTATTACTTTTATAGCCTAGTTTCCACTTTTACAATTGCATTATTATCACTTCCTTGATCACATGGTTACATCCTCACAACCACACAATATACATATATTTGTCTCTATGGTTTTACTTTAGCTTATATGGGTTAGTATGATCACTTTACAGAGATATTTTGTACTATATAAAGGGAAGGAAACTTACAAATTTTGTCGTGTGGTTTGATAGTGGTTAAAGCATTTGTAAATCATAATAATGCATAGTACAAATATATGTATATAACTACATATACATTCAAACAATGCAAGTTTGAAGAGGGCGCTTTACTTAAAGAGCTTAAAAAGAACAAGGGATATTTCCCTAAAAAGAGCGTAAAAATATCAAAGAAAAAGATGGGCACTTCCTAAAAGAGTATATAAAGAAAAAGATGGGGTGCTTCCCTCAAAGTGCTTAAAAAGAAAAAGTGGTGCTTCCCTAAAAGAACTCAAAAAGAAAAAAAAAAAAAAGAAAAAGAAAAGAAAAGAAAAGGGGGCATGGGTATGAGCCTAGCGAGAAACCACCTTGGTAAATAACCAAGTTTAGGTTTGGTGATGCAACCACTTAGTGCAAGCGACCAAGGGTTAGGGTTATTTCCTGTCTACCCCTTCTTATATATATGATAAGACCTCCTGTCATCATTAGATCACCCTGTGAGTGTTGTCATAGATTAGATCCTCATGAAAAGCCACCTTGTGCTTAATTTCTAAAAAATCATAAAAAGAAAAAGAGGGATAATTCCCTAAAAGTGCTTTAAAAGGAAAACTGAGTGTTTCCCTAAAAGTGCTTAAAAAGAAAAAAAAAAGGGGCATGGGTATGAGCCTAGCGAGAATCTACTTTGCAGTAAATGCCCAAGTTTAAGTTTGGTGATGCAACCACTTGGTGCAAGCAACTAAGGGTTAGGACTTTCTCCCGTTTACCCACCTTATGTATATGATATGGCCTCCTATCATCATTGACGCACCTTGCAAGTGTTGTTATAGGTCAGATCCTTGTGAAAAAGCCACCTTGTGCTTGATTTCACAATTCAATATTTTCCCTTATTTTATTTGATTTTTATCAATGGCCTTTTAGTTCTTTTTTGATTCTTTTATAGAGTGTAGACTATAATCACTTTCTCTAACTCCATGACTCCACCAAGGCATACGTTACTATTTAATGGAGGGTCTTGAAGTAGTCTAAGATCTAAACCTCATCCTCCTAGGTGGGATCCCAGAAGAAGATTCACCTTTTTCAGCACTAGAAGACTTTCTTTTGGGAGCCATGATGTCTCACAAAATAAGAAACCTAGATAAGTGATTTTGATGAAAATGTGAAAGAATTAACTTTGAAAATTCTAACTCGCGGTCAAGTCATGATCATGATCAAGTCATAATCGCATTTATATATAATCATGAGCCGCAATAATATTACATTCATCCATCGGGATTAAAGATCAACTCCAGTGCAAAACTCTACCAATGGCGATAAGTAGTTTACACCGTGATCAAATCTCATCGCAGTTCAATCAACCTGCAAAGGAGGTAACCGTGATGGAAGGCGCCTATATCGCAATCAAAACCACGCATGGCCTTTTCAGGACCTAGTCAAGATGAACTGCGAGTCAAAGCTCATGGCCGGACTGAGTCGCTGGACACTCACCGTCACCAAAGAAGGTGACCGGAGCACCCGAAGAAGTTTTTTTGGTCCTAAAAACCTCAAACCTTCATCAAAATTAATGGTATCGGTCCCAAAATGATTGTATTACAAAGGGAACATTCTAATCCGAATAGATTTCGGATTTGAGGCCGTAAACTCACCAAGAATCTATGAGGAAGATTTAGGGCTTCAAAAAAAGTAAAAGGCTTTAAGAATCGTGACTCCGCTAACGAAAGAATTATAGAAAAGGTTCAAAATGATCACAAGCATAAAAGAAAGCTTTTGGTTGGATTAAATTAGGGATTTGGGGGTTCGAATGCAAGATTAAAAGTTGGAGAGCTCTCGGCAATGGAAAACTTGAAAATTTTATGAAAAGTGATAAAGGAAGAAGAAGAGGCAGGTATTTAAAGTTGTAATGGGATTATGGTATATTTGTATCTCCAATTTAAAAATTGCACCAAAAAGAAGGGTAGAAATGTATTTTCAAAGGACAGTCGAAGATATGTTCCATCGTAGTGATTCTTTGAAAACTGTGCCCTGTTGCGATACACATGGTGAACTTTTTGAAGGGGCAATAATTGACATTGAAAATTTGTGAAATTACAAATTTACCCTCACCATGATGGATGAATAGTACATTGCGACCAAAGAAATAAGGCATCCATCACGATGTATATTACACCGTAATGGAATGTGGTTTGCGAAGGGTGAATGCATCGCGATTCTTCACAATGAAAGATCAGCTCGCGAAGGAAGATGGCTCGTGATGGACAATGCACTGTGATGGATGAATAGTGCATTGCGATGGATGGTGCACCACGAGGAACGAAAGATAGAGTCCCAAAAGCTCTGTATTCCATGGCACGAATCCTAAAAATTCGTGATTAATGGTGTTTTAGACTCCTAAAATATCCAGGAAACTAACATAAAGAGTTCTACTCACATAAGACTTCTTCCACTCGTATAAGTTGTAAAAGATTAGAATCCTAGTCTAATAAGGAATCTTATCTCATGAAATCCCATAAATTAAGGGATCAGTTAAGAGCAACAACTAAATTTTCACATGGCTAGGGACTCTCCATGCACATGAAGCTTATTCAACAACCAATGGAAAATTGTCACATCAACAAGAGATGTATGATACAATTAAGACTATAAACGTGCAACAACTTAGACTCCTAGAGGGAATTTAACTGTGATTTATTTCTATAAACACCAACCTTCTCACATGTTAAACAAGTTCTATACATTATTCTTCTAACTAACACCTCCAAGCAAGGATTCCAAGTTCCCTCTCACGTTCAACACTGTTCTCCCCTATCAATTACTTTAAGTTCATGCTACTCTACTCCAAGGAAGAAGGCACGTCCATCACACTTTTATGTATTCTAATAAAAAAAACACAAGTTCAAGGATTTGAAGCCATGACTGTGGCTAGGTAAGTTGAGAAAATTGTAGAAGAAAGACAAAGGAAAACACTTCTTTCTATGCTTTGATTCAAGATATCAATAATGCTTCAATTTTTATGCAATCTTTGCTTTCTTTACAAGTCGTGTAACAATTAGAAAATCAGAGGTTTGTTGTGTTAAACAATAGTAATTAACAAATCTCTTGCGAGAGATTTGGAATGAAAGTCCCCCCACAAAAAAATAAACCAGCTCCTATACGGTTGAGTAATTTGAACACTTTGAGTTTCAAGTTTTCTTGAAAACAACAAAATTTGGTGTTATACTATAAAAAATAGACTAATTTTAAATGAAATAATTTTGTACATTTGGCACATCGTAATGAAAAATAAATTTATTTGAAGTTTTGAAAGAGATACCAAGATTTCCTACCTCAGTTAATCATTTCAACAAAACATTTGACATTTTTGTGAGTAAAACTTACAATATAAATGGAGTATCACTTCTAATATTATCCAGAGGCAACACCTTAACATACAAACCAACCTCCTAAGTATTTCTGTATATGAATTTAATTTTAAGGTGATCAATTCACTCGTAATTATCATCAGTATTTTCAACTTAAAGTATTGAGCTAATAGAACATAAAAAAAGAGTATTCAAACTTAAAACAAGCACAAGATATCTAAAGAAAGTATTAAAACAACTTTACTAAAATGTTTGACCATTACTATGGTATTGCTACATTTTTTTGGTTCTAAATGGTTTTGTTACATAGCTATAGCCATAGATCTCGTAGTTCACGTGCTGCACATAATTTCTTCCTAGTCGAGAAGCTTTCTTGTGAGGCATTCTTTTGATGATTTTCTATTTGATGTCGTCTATTTAAAACATCAAGATCATATTCTTCATACACCCACTCTTTGCTTCCAATCTCCATACGAATGTGGTTATGCAAGACACAAAGTACTATAATTAATTTGGCTTGTATACCAAATGGATAAGAACGTGATATTTTTAATAGAAAGAACCAAGTCTTAAGCACTCCAAATATCCTCTCAATTGCATTTCATAAGGATGAATGACAACAATTGAATAACTCTTTGGCATTTTGGGGTGCTTGACGGCCAAAACCAAATTCAATTAAGTGATATCGAATGCCTTGATATGGTGCAATGAATCTTAGTAAATTTGTATAACCAACATCAATGAGGTAGTATTTGCCTAATTTGAACAAATTATTAAAATATCATAAGAATAATGTAACTTTTTATTAAAATGTCAAAGATATTGATAAAACATTTTATTTTATATGATACCTTCCTGTATGTAAATTATTATTATTTTTTCTAATGAGGCTTATAACACACATCCATTTATAGCATATCTTTTCCAACCTGCTAAAACATGTAAAAATCGAAAATTGAAAGAGCATATTGCCATTACATTTTATGTAAGCTTTCCCCATCGATCGGGAAATGGAGTTTGTTCATTAAAACTAACTTTTGCAGCAACATGTGTACCATCAATTG
This sequence comes from Platanus orientalis, assembly GCA_025762735.1. Lineage (NCBI taxonomy): Eukaryota > Viridiplantae > Streptophyta > Magnoliopsida > Proteales > Platanaceae > Platanus > Platanus orientalis. The sequence continues at coordinate 894 of JAOXJP010189894.1, read as the reverse complement.
CTCCTATACAATCCTTCAAGATATAATCAATAATTAAAAATAAATTACCTGAATTGTAAAAAAATAGAATCAATACTATATTACCTTGATATGTTGATAATATCGTAGTTCCCTCAAAATTTCATTTGAGAGTGCTAGTTGATGGAAGTCAAGTGAATTGGTCCAAGAATTTTGTAAGAGTAATCAAGATTTCGTTAAAAAATCTACTACTAATTTATCTAGAATGTTGGATAAGATCTTGAATTTGACGATTGTCAACACTATGGCCAACAATGACTAGAAATGTTCAACTGTGACACGTTCCAAATCATGCAATATATCTTGTTCTCGAATAAGTTGACAAAGTGTTTTGAACACAGGTGATTCCATATGACAAACTTCATGACAACATGCTCGATGGCCATCAAGAATCTCTTGCACATAAGTTGCACAACTTAAAGCTAAGTTGTGACAAGGAGTTCTTCTTATCATATGCAAATAATAAACAACAACAATTGCACTACCAATTTCTTCCATATCTTGTAATTCATCATCAGAGTCATCATAATCATCCATTACATAAAACTGTACATAATCATCAAATTATTTATTCTCAAAGTATGTAAATAAATATAAGTATTACAATTAAATTCTTAAATTTGATGAAATATGATGAAAACATATGACCATTCAAGCAATGGTAAATTCACATGTATGCATCCAATCATACATAAAATAAATTAAAAAAAAAAAGTTCGTAGAAAATTGCATTATCACAAATTTAATATTCAATAATGTCAAAAGCAAAAAATACGATAAATTCATAATTACAAAGGATGACATAATATCGCAATTTTTAAAATCTCAAAGATGTGGAGGTATGGGATGCCATATGGGGGAGGTGGGAGATTATCT